>RJWK010000024.1:45579-167524 GCA_004363435.1 Platanista minor | reverse complement strand
AAAAAAAAAAAAAAAAAAAAAAAGGGCAGAAGATCTAAATAGACATGTCTCCAAAGAAGACATACAGGTGACCAACAGGCACATGAAAAGATGCTCAACATCACTAATTATTAGAGAAATGCAAATCAAAACTACAATGAGGTATCATTTCACACCAGTCAGAATGGCCACAGTCAAAAAATCTACAAACAATAAATGCTGGAGAGGTTGTGGAGAAAAGAGAACCCTTCAACACTATTGGTGGGAATGTAAATTGTTTCAGCCACTGTGGAGAACAGTACAAAGGTTCCTTTAAAAACTAAAAATAGAGCTACCATATGATCCAGCAATCCCAATCCTGGGCATATATCCAGAGAAAACCATAATTTGTAAGGATACATGCACCCCAATGTTCATTGCAGCACTATTTACAACAGCCAGGTCATGGATGCAGCCTAAATGTCCATTGACAGATGAATGGATAAAGAAGATATGGGACATATATACAATGGAATATTACTCCAAAGAAAAGAATGAAATAATGTCGCTTGCAGCAACATGGATGGACCTAGAGTTTGTCATACTGAGTGAAGTAAGTCAGATACAGAAAGACAAATACCATATGATATTGCTTATAAATGGAATCTTAAAAAAAATTACAAATGAACTTATTTACAAAACAGAAATAGAGTCGCAGATGTAGAAAACAAACTTATGGTTACCAGGGTGGAAAGGCGAGCATAAATTGGGAGATTGGGATTGACATATACACACTACTATATATAAAATCGGTAACTAATAATGACCTACTGTATAGCACAGAGAACTCTACTCAATACTCTGTAATGACCGATATGGGAAAGGAATCTAAAAAAGAGTGGATACATGTATATGTATAACCGAATCACTTTGCTATACACCTGAACCTAACACAACATTGTAAATCCACTATATTCCAATAAAATGTTTTTAAAAAGGAAAATATATTTTTTAAAAAAGGAGTATATGAACATAGAGAAGGGAGAATAAAATCAAAAGTGCACTTAATGAAATCTTGAAATATGAATAAAAAAATAAAAAATAAAAAAGACAACTGTGATAGATATGGCACAATAATAGAAAAAACACATTTAATAAAACAGTTGGATCTCCTTGGCTAACAATTTAAAATAGGCAATGATACTTTAATCTCTCTCTTCACAATCACTTCTTTTTTACAGAAGTGGATGCTTTGCAATATTCGACATTTTCTGTGCATATTCAGAATGTTGATTGGCAGTATAACCCTAATGGGACCTGTGATTAAGTAAAGAGGAGGAAGAAAGAAACTGAAACATAGTCCTATGTGATATTCTTTATTATGTATGACCCTCATGTAGCAAAAGCTAACATTTAACAGTTCTTCAAATATGCCGTAGGTACTCTTGACCCTCCGCCTTGCTATATGCTCCTCTCTCTCCCTGATATAACTTGTGTCCTACCCACACACTTTTGGCTGAATGCTATCCTTCCAAGTCTGTTCAAATTATACCTCTTCCAAGAAGCAGCATCTGATCCCATCACTTTGAGTTAGAAGTCCATTAAATGTATAACTTAAATTTCAGTAGGGTTCTCAAACTCCTTTTTAAGCTACCTCCCAAAAACCCACTTCTATAAAATACTAGTGATTAATACTAGATTAACTGGGATTTCATAGAGGAGACAGAGAGATGGTATTTGCTTCATGAACCATTCCAAAATAACTTGCATCCACTAACTGTTCGATCTTGTCAGTTCTAGAATGGACAAGGTATACATATAGCTGACTCACTTCATTGTACAGCAGAAGCTAACAAAATACTGTAAAGCAATTTTACTCCAATAAATAAATAAAATAAAAAATAAAATGGATATAATATGACCTACCTTCTAGCATTGTGGAGGACCTAAATGAGATATATTTGTAAAGTACTCATCATCATACTGGCACAAGAAAGAGCTCAATTAAAGAAATCCCAAGAAAGAAAGAGAGAGAGAGAAAGAAAGAGGAAGAAAGAGGGAGGGAGGGAGGGAAGGAGGAAGGAGGGAAGGAAGGGAGGGTGGGAGGGAGGGAGGGAGAGGAAAAAATACAGCTCAAAATCCTCTTCCAACATGGCCTTTTCTATCAAACAGCACTATCAGATTTTCTGGTGTCATCATCTCGATGCCTTGTCATCTCAAGGCATGAGCACACTCATCACTGATCACTCAGATGTTATGGATTTGCCAGCAATAAGCTTGGAAAACATCACTCATTTGGAGGTACCTTGTTTGTTACTAGGTAGCCCAAGGCACTTCTCTCCCAAATGCCATCCCAGCCACTGTAGGGGACTTTTCTTAGCTCCCTTGTCACCCTCAAACATTTCAATAATTCATCTGTTTAGAATGCTGTTTTGATAGCTGACAGCAGATTGGAAAACAGCTTTCTAAAGAAATAACAGGCAGGCAGTATCCACTAAAGCCCCTGCTTCTGATTTCAGGAAACTCTGCTTGAACAAAATAAAAATCCCTGTGAGGGCACAGTAAAAATTTCAACAACAACAACAACAAAAATCCTGCCTAAAAAGTAAGAGGTAGATTCAGATGTCTTAGGAGTTAAAAAGGCATGTTTATTACGTCAGGTGTCGTGTTCTGCTAAGCATGCGCTAGTATGTATTTTATGATGCCTTTTTTCAGGTCAGAGAAAAGAGACTTGATGATTTTACAAGACAAATGAGTTTTCACATCGATTTAGCAAATAAAGTACAGTAATTTTTTTAAAGTATAAAACCACCTGAACGCTTTTGAGTAAATAAAGATCAGCAAGGTTCTGATTTAACCAAATAATATAAAAGCAAAAGGAACAGGGGTTATTCTAAGGGAAACAAGTCTTCCAGGGTCACAGGGTATTATGGAGTGGAAGTTTGTGTCCCCTCCAAACTCATATGTTGAAACCCTAACCCCCAATGCAATGGTAAGTTGTACATGGGGCCTTTGGGAGGTAATTAGGTTTATATGAGATCATAAGGGTAGCATCCTCAAGATGAGATTACAAGAAGAGATCAACAAGAGAGCTCACTTGATTTCTTTCTCTCCCTCCCTCCCTCTCTCTCTCTCTCTCTCTGTCATGAGAGGACACAGCAAGAAGGCAGCCATATGCAAGCCAGGTAGAGGCCTCTCCCAGAACCAAACCATACAAGCATCCTGATCTTGGATTTCCCAGCCTCTAGAAGTAAGATATAAACGTCTGTTGTTTAAGCCATCCATCCTGTGATATTTTGTTGTGACAGCCTGGGCTGACTAAGACACTGAGTTTCCTGTGTCAGACATCAAGTCAACGTGAAAGGGTCCAGGGCAGACAGAGTGAGGGATGTGGGGGTCACTTCTTCTTCCAGAGGGGATTTACAGGGCCTACTGCTTGAAAACTTCTGTTGATTTAATTTAATCCTGTAGCGTGAACAGCCAATGCTATTTCTCTTGAATATAACCAAGTTCCTATTAAAGTAACTGTCCTCTAGCCACCAAGCAAAAAGAAAAAGACAAATCTGGACATCCTTTCTAGATTTAGAGACACTTTTTTTTTTTTTTTTGCGGTACGTGGGCCTCTCACTGTTGTGGCCTCTCCTGTTGTGGAGCACAGGCTCCGGACGCGCAGGCTCAGCGGCCATGGCTCACGGGCCCAGCCGCTCCGCGGCATGTGGGATCTTCCCGGACCGGGGCACGAGCCCGTGTCCCCTGTATCGGCAGGCGGACTCTCAACCACTGCGCCGCCAGGGAAGCCCATAGAGACACATATTTTTAAGACTTGCTTGCTACAACTCTATTAAGCAATTTGAGAAAAATGTTATTATCAATCCTTAAAAAGTTTAATTTGTATATACACAGTACTTGCCTCTCTCAAAGTGTTTTTATGTCTGTAGGAGAAATACCTTACAGACATACACTTTCTTTCCTTTGCCTACAAACTTGCTGACTATGAACGTTCCTTAATTCTTTCTCTCTTTCCTCAATAGAAGTGCCCTTTCTTCTATCCAAGCTAAACTTCTACCTGCTTCCTAGACCTATTCTCCCAGTTTCAATCATCTTTCTCTCTTTCCTTTTTACCCTACTGATTCTATTTAATTAACCTCTAAACATGATCACATCTTTCCCATTACAAATCAAAACAAAACAAAACATCCCTCACAAGCACCCCGAAATCACAGGTCATCCGTGGCCACGAGTCTTCTACAAAGCAGCTTATACCCAACATCTCTGCTTCTTTCTAG
The DNA here is from genome assembly GCA_004363435.1 of Platanista minor. Taxonomy (NCBI): domain Eukaryota; kingdom Metazoa; phylum Chordata; class Mammalia; order Artiodactyla; family Platanistidae; genus Platanista; species Platanista minor. The sequence continues at coordinate 163,280 of RJWK010000024.1, read as the reverse complement.
TTTCTACTCAAGTCACTACCTCTTGTCTTCCACTCTTTCCATGGTCACTAATATTGCCTCAACCATAAAAACAGTTAGGCATGTTACCTTCCTTGATGTCCTCACAACATTAAGAACATTTTACCACATAATCCTTCACTCACTGAATTTTCTTTGAAAATCTTTTCTCCCTTGGCTTCTGGTATAACCCTCTCATCCAAATTTCTTCCTAAGTCTGGGTCACACCCTCCTGGATATTTTCATGGCTCTCTCCCTAAAAGCAGTGATTAAGACTGCTAATTCTCACATCAGATCACTTGATTTTGAGTCTCAACTCTACCACTCACCAGCTCCATGACCTTGAGCAAGCTACCTCTCCGAGATTCTGTTTTATCCTCTGTAAAACGAGTTTAAGAGCATCAGCTGTCTTATAGGATGTGACTGAAGTCAAACAATAATCCATGTAAATCTCTTTATACAGTGCCTGGTTCATGGTGGGTTCTCAATAAAAGGGAGCTGTCATATATGATTATATATTTACATTCCCCATAGCTTCACGCCTGGTCCTATGCCCTTCTCCCTCTCTCTAGATAATCTCAATGAAACCCAGACTTTATCTATTTCTTGGATGATAATGACTCTGTTATCCATGTTTTTTGCTCAGACCTTGGGTCTAGGAGCAAGTCCTATAAAACCAATTGTTTATTGAACTTTTCTTCCCGTACAACACCCAGGCAAGTAGCAAATTCTACAAGGACAACATTGAACACACTGCCTTTCCCTTAAAATCTTTCCTTTCTTATATTCTATCCTCATCCACCCCCACTTACACCAGAGATCTCAATCAGAACCCAAATCATAATATTTCCAAAATATTTTCTAAATATCTCTCAAATGTTTTCCCTTCTCCCTACTCCCATTGTCTTTGCATTATTTTCCCTATATTACCTCAGGAAGCTTCTACCCAGTATTTTCTGCCCCTCCAAGCTACCTCATATTGCTGCCTTAGTGGTATTTCTAAAAAGGCAATTTTTATTGTTTCTTTCCATAATTAAAATCCTTTTTTGATTCATGATTTGATTTAGAAACAGTCTAACTTCTTGACTTAGCACACAAGAGACTAATGATCTGTCTACTCCCTACCCTCCAACCATACCCAGCCCCACTACCCCACAAGCACTTACTGATTCCTGATTTTGTACCTTCTTCCATCATTCTCACTATAGTCTCTGCTTAGACATAACTCTAATATTCCTCAAGATTTAGTGCACTTATCTCCTCTAGGAATTCTTCTTTGACAGCTTTCTTTCTAATACTGGGAGAGCTGAGCTTCCTTTGTGAACCAAAGCCCACTGTGCTTAATGATCAAACAGTACTTAAAATTTTCTGACTCTATAAGAAAAGATCAGGTTTGGTCTTTCTAAGCTTAGCACAAGCTTAGCGTGTGAAAGATGTTCAGTAAACGTATGCTAATGAACAAATCTAAGATTCTCACAATTGTCTTGTGGAGTACACAAGACAAGTATAATTAATCCCATTTTACAGAAGAAGAAAAAGATAAGAAGTTAAAGTCAACATCTTAATCTTGGAAGCCCAAGAACTCTGTGACTTAGAAAAAAATAATGTTTATTTCTTGCCTCTTTATATAAGTGCAACAAAGGTTAGCAGAGGGCTCTGATCATATTCGTTTTTTATTCCTGAGCTACTTTGTCTAATAACAAGATTTACTTGGGGGCTTCCCTGGTGGCGCAGTGGTTGAGAGTCCGCCTGCCGATGCAGGGGACGCAGGTTCGTGCCCCGGTCCGGGAGGATCCCACATGCCGCGGAGCGGCTGGGCCCGTGAGCCATGGCCGCTGGGCCTGCGCGTCCGGAGCCTGTGCTCCGCAATGGGAGAGGCCACAACAGTGAGAGGCCCGCGTACCGCAAAAAAAAAAAAAGAAAAAAAAAAAGATTTACTTGGTTCCATACCTTTAGTTGGATATTGAAGGAGATATTTTACCCATTCAGAGGATTTAATAATACATGTAATGACCATACATTTGAGTTCAATCAGTCTTTTTTAACCAAAATCTTTCTCAATTTTATTTCTTCCTCTTTGATATTGGGAGGATGTGGCCTCTTCCAACTTTACAGTTATTTGAATTTGCGGACTCTATTACTTTTATTCCTGCTTGTAAATTGGCCAGTCCTTATCCAGATTCACCTTTCTTGAGTTTTCTTGTCACAGTGAACAGCAACACACACACTACTAACATTCTATTTTCCACCTCTTCTTCTAGAGATACAAATTAAGTAAGTACATTAACTCCTTTCCAAATTATCACAGGACACAGTTCACCATTTGTCTCGTCTCTAATAATAGTTTTCTACGAGCCAGCACCCAACCAATAAGCTAATACCGCACACATATCTGTCAATGTGAGTTACATTATGCTGCAGTAACAAAACAGCCTTAGAACTGCTGGTTTAAACTATTTCTCATTCATACTACATATTCAGCGTGTGACTGAAGGGTCACCTTTGTTCATCATGGTCACTCAGAGACTCAAGCAATCCGAGGTTCCATCTTAACACGTTTCTAAGATCATTATGGCCGGGGTAGGGTTGTAGCAAATAAAACTTTGGTTTTTAAAGTTTCCAATCATAGTTTATTAACCAAAGCAAGTCATGAGTCTTTGAGGTTGCGAGGTGCGATCCCACCACATCCCTGGAACAAAGAGAACCAGTGTATTTATGAACAGTTCTAATTTAATGCCTGTTACAGTCACCTAGTTACAGAGGCACTGAGATACTATTCAAATTCAGGGCCCTGACTCCTAGTTTTTCGTTACTTCAATTATCTTTTTAAAAGTGTAATGAAGGGCTTCCCTGGTGGCGCAGCGGTTGAGAGTCCGCCTGCCGATGCAGGGGACACGGGTTCGTGCCCTGGTGCGGGAAGATCCCACATGCCGCAGAGCGGCTGGGCCCGTGAGCCATGGCCGCTGGGCCTGCGCATCCGGAGCCTGTGCTCCGCAACGGGAGAGGCCACAACAGTGAGAGGCCCGCATACCAAAAAAAAAAAAAAAAAAAAACTGTAATGAAACTAATCCAAACATGTAACTCAAAAAGTGGCAGAAATCTTAAAATAATTTCTATGTAACATTACATGACTGTTCTGCTACTTTCCTAACAGGGGCTTAAGCTGAAGAGAGAAGCTGAAAAATTCATCATTCCCAGCCCTGAACAGACTAAAGTGAGTGAATAGGACTTCAAAGTCTTTTTGTCTGAAAGTGACTTTCTTCTGTTTTCCACTACTTCCTTTATCAGAAGAGATGGTCACATTGTTACTACTGGTGTCTACATACTGCAATATCTATGTTGGCTCACAATGCCTTCCCAGACAGGGTCACCAGATGTAGCAAAGAAAAATACAAGACACCCAGTTAAATTTAAATTGAGATAAACAATAATTTTTTATTATAAGTATGTCCCAAATATTGCATGGAATGAATATGTCTCAAATATTACATAAGACATACACTAAAAAATTATTTGCTGTTTATCTGATATTCAAATTTAACTGGGCATCCTGTATTTTATTAGGCAACTCTATTCCCAGAGCCAAGTCATCAAAGGTACTAACTTAAATTAACTCCATTTAAATACTTTTTTTTTTTTTTGCGGTACACGGGCCTCTCACTGTTGTGGCCTCTCCCATTGCGGAGCACAGGCTCCGGACGTGCAGGCCCAGCGGCCATGGCTCACGAGCCCAGCCGCTCCATGGCATGTGGGATCTTCCTGGACTGGGGCACGAACCCGTGTCCCCTGCATCAGCAGGCGGACTCTCAACCGCTGCGCCACCAGGGAAGCCCTATTTATTTATTTTTTAATTTATATTTATTTATTTTTTCTTTCTTTTTTTCTTCCCTTTTCTTCTGAATGGTTGTGGTCAAGATATTTGATATGATTTCAATTTTCTTAAATTTACCATGGTTTCATTTATACCGCAAGATATGATCTGTCCTGGAGAATGTTCCATGAGCACTTGAGAGGAAAGTGTATTCTGTTGTTTTTGGATGGAATATCCTAAAAATATCAATTACATCCACCTCGTTTAATGTATCATTTAAAGCTTGTGTTTCCTTATTTATTTTCATTTTGGATGATCTGTCCACTGGTGAAAGTGGGGTGTTAAATTCCCCTTCTATTATCATGTTACTGTCAATTTCCCCTTTTATGGATGTTGGCAGTTGCTATATGTATTGAGGTGCTCTTATGTTGGGTGCATAAATATTTCCAATTGTTATATCTTCCTCTTTGATTGATCCCTTGATCATTATGTAGTGTCCTTCTTTGTCTCTTGTAGTAGTCTCTATTTTAAAGTCTATTTTGTCTGATATGAGAATGGCTACTCTAGCTTTCTTCTGATTTCCATTTACATGGAATATATTTTTCCATCCCCTCAGTTTCAGTCTGTATGTGTCCCTAGGTCTGAAGTGGTCTCTTGTAGACAGCGTATATAAGGGTCTTGTTTTTGTATCCATTCAGCCAGTCTGTGTCTTTGGTTGGAGCATTTAATCCATTTACATTTAAGGTAATTATCAATATGCATGTTCCTATTACCATTTTCTGTATTGTTTTGGGTTTGTTATTGTAGGTCTTTTCCTTGTCTTGTGTTTCCTTCCTGGAGGAGTTCCTTCAGCATTTGTTGTAGAGCTGGTTTGGTGGTACTAATTTCTCTTAGCTTCTGCTTGCCTGTAAAGTTTTTAATTTCTCGGTCGAATCTGAATGAGATCCTTGCTGGGTAGAGTAATCTTTGTGTAGGATTTTCCTTTTCATCACTTTAAATATGTCCTGCCACTCGCTTCTGGCTTGCAGAGTTTCCACTGAAAGATCAGCTGTTAACCTTATAGGGATTCCCTTGTATGTTATTTGTTGTTTTTCCCATGCTGCTTTTAATATTTTTTCTTTGTATTTAATTTTTGATAGTTTGATTAATAAGTGTCTTGTCGTGTTTCTCCTTGAATTTATCATATATAGGAATCTCTGCACTTCCTGGACTTGATTATTTCCTTTCCCATATTAGGGAAGTTTTCATCTATACTCTCTTCAAATATTTTCTCATTCCTTTTTTTTTTCTTCTGGGACCTCTATTATTTGAATGGTTATGTGTTAAATTTAGTCCCAGAGGTCTCCAAGACTGTCCTCCATTCTTTTCATTCTGTTTTCTTTATTCTGCTCTGTGGTAGTTATTTCCACTATTTTTTCTTCCAGTTCACTTATCCAATCTTCTGCCTCAGTTATTCTGCTACTGATTTCTTCTAGAGAATTTTTAATTTCATTTATTGTGTTGTTCATCATTGTTTGTTTGCCCTTTAGTTCTTCTAGTTCCTTGTTAAACGTTTCTTGTATTTTCTCTATTCTATTTCCAAGATTTTGGACCATCTTTACTATTATTTATCTGAATTCTTTTTCAGGTAGGCTGCCTATTTTCTCTTCATTTGTTTGTTCTGGTGGCTTTTTATATTGCTTCTTCATCTGCTGTGTATTTCTTTCTCTTCTCATTTTGCTTAACTTACTGTGTTTGGGGTCTCCTTTTCACAGGCTGCAGGTTTGTAGTGCCCACTGTTTTGGGTGTCTGCCCCCAGTGGGTAGGGTTGGTTCAGTGGGTTGTGTACGCTCCCTGGTGGAGGGAACTGGTGCCTGTGTTCTGGTGAATGAGGCTGGATCTTGTCTTTCGGTCGGCAGGACCACGTCTGGTGGTGTTTTGGGGTCTCTGTAAACTCATTATGATTTTAGGCAGCCTCTATGCTAATGGATGGGGTTGTGCTCCTGTCTTGCTGGTTGTCTGGCATAGGGTATCCAGCACTGTAGCTTGCTGGTCGTTCAGTGGACCTGGTCTGTGTTGAGAAAGAGATCTCTGGTAGAGCTTTCTCGATTTGATATTACGTGGGCCCTGGATGTCTCTGGTGGAGCAATGTTCTGAATTCGGCTCTCCCACCTCAGCCGCTCAGGCCTGACACCCCGCCAGAGCACCAAGACCCTGTCAGCCACACAGCAGCAAGTTGGATCAGTGTAGAGCTGGCTAAAAATGTCAGGCCGTTGAATGCTTTCTTGCTTTAAGGTTTCTGTTCTACTCATTTAAATTTAAAGGTGCACTCAGATGACAAAGTGATTCCCATTCTCATTATCTCATTATCTACACTAAGAGTTGACTGCGTAATTAAAACACCCAATGCTAATTGCAAGTGCAAATCTGAGGGCAGGGAAGGTCTACAAAGGACAGATGACTCAAGAGATTGTAACATGTGACCTGTGATGTCTTAGATACCTGGACCTGGGTAGGTGAGAAACCCCTGCTGAGTTGGACCCCCAGAGCTACCCCACAGGTACTGTGGCCCTGTGGGACCTGCACCCAAGCTCAGTCCACTCCACATCTATGTCCCAGCACTCTCTTGGGAGTAGTGGGCAACAGTAAAACACAACCCCTTTCTTGCCCACAAACCCCTATTACACATATACATACATAGCTCAGTCACTGCTCTGAGTGGCTCATCCCAAGGGTCACTGAACCATGGGCTAGCTGGGGATCCAGAGTGCATAGAGTTGAGCCTCAGAAAACCTTGTTCTGGGGAGGAGGTGGGACCCCTTGAGCTGAGGCTAAAAACCTGCACACATTCTCCACTGTCCTGTTGAACTGGATTTAGAAAACACAGATTCAAAGATTAAATTCCTAAGAATTTCAAGGCAGGGAACACAGAGCATTAAGCCAAAGGTGGGGGCCTTCTGAGTGAGGGCTCCTGTGAAGCTGCTGTGGAGCCTCACTGCACAGTCACCTCCCCCCTCACAGAACATGCACAAAGAGAAGACATCCATTCAGAGAACTTTAGAGTTCTCCAATCAACTGTCCTGGAGCAGAGGCCTCCAGAGAACAAGCCCTGCCCACACACACAGAGCTCCCCATACAGTTTTTTATACCCTCATCCTAAAAAGGTGAAAGGAGACCTTAACATTAAGATCACCTAACATTTGAAGAAAATTTCCAAAGGGAAGGCACAGATAAAGATCTAAAAAGAAAAGAGAAAAAAAAATAAATAAATAAAAAGAAAAGAAAAATGATGCCAGAGGGGAAGATTAATTTAAGGGAATGAAAAGTTTAAAAACCACAAATTGTTCCCTAACACCATTCACAAAAATAAACTCAAAATGAATTAAAGACCTAAATGTAAGACCAGACACTATAAAACTCTTAGAGGAAAACATAGGAAGAACACTCTCTGACATAAATCACAGCAAGAACTTTCTTGACCCACCTCCTAGAGTAATGGAAATAAAAACAAAAATAAACAAATGGGGCCTAATAAAATTAAAAGCTTTTGCACAGCAAAGGAAACTATAAACAAGACAAAAAGGCAACACTCAGAATGGGAGAAAATATTTGCAAACGAATCAACAGACAAAGGATTAATCTCCAAAATATGTAAACAGCTCATGCAGCTCAATATTAAAAACACAAACAACCCAATCCAAAAATGGACAGAAGACCTAAACAGACATTTCTCCAAAGAGGACATACAGGTGGCCAAGAAGCACATGAAAAGCTGCTCAACATCACTAATTATTAGGGAAATGCAAATCAAAACCACAGTGAGGTATCACCTCACATCAGTTAGAATGGGCTTCATCAGAAAATCGACAAACAACAAATGCTGGAGAGGGTGTGGAGAAAAGGGAACCCTCTTGCACTGCTGGTAGAATGTAAATTGATACAGACACTATGGAGAACAGTATGGAGGTTCCTTAAAAAACTAAAAATAGAACTACCATATGACCTAGCAATCCCACTACTGGGCATATACCCAGAGAAAACCATTCAAAAAGACACATGCACCTGAGTGTTCATTACAGCACTATTTATAATAGCCATGTCATGGAAGCAACCTACATGCCCCTCGACAGATGAAAGGATAAAGATGTGGTACATATATTCAATGGAATATTACTCAGCTATAAAAGGAGCAAAACTGGGTCATTTGTAGAGACGTGGATGGACCTAGAGACTGTCACACAGAGTGAAGTAAGTCAGAAAGAGAAAAACAAATATCACATATTAAATATTGCACATACGTGGAATCGAGAAAAATGGTACAGATGAACCAGTTTGCAAGGCAGAAATAGAGACACAGATGTAGAGAACAAATATATGGACACCAAGGGGAGAAACTGGGGGTCATGGGATGAATTGGGAGATTGGGATTGACATATAAACACTAATATTTATAAAATAGGTAACTATAAATAAAAATGAAAAAAAAACCCCTCTGTTATCTTCAGAAATCTCAAGATGCTCTTTTTCTATAGAAAAATAAGAGATCACTTAAAAAGGAGAAGTCAGTGAAAAAACAGAAATTCTTATATGTCGAAACTATATTAAGTTAAAAAAATCAAGGGACAGTTTGGAAATAAAGTCAAAGAAATATCCCAAGAAGGAGAATAAAAGGAAGAGAAATAAAAATATATAAATGGAGAATTAATACACATGACCCAAAGATCAGACATTTCATTCTCATAGGAATGAGACAGAGAAAATGAAAGACAAAAATTATGTAAGAAACAATACAAGAAAGACATGAGAGTCCAAAGTAAAATACCCACTTTAAAAACAGAAGGACCCACAGTCAGGGAAATATCTGCAAAGTTTTATGATACTGAGAATAAAGATGTTGAAAGCTTTCAGATGGGGACAAAAAACAAGGTCATGGACACAGGAGTAACAAGTTGATTGCCTTCAGACTGCTCACAGTAACATTTGATGCCTTCATTATTATAAGGAGAAATAATCTTGAAACTTTAATTCTTACCCAACCAAAGTATCAATCAAGTTTTAAGGTAGAAAAAGTATTTTCAGACATGCTCAGAAAATTTACCCCTCAGACACCATTTCATAGTAAATTACTTGAGAATATTCTAGAGCAAAAAAGATATGGGAATAAGAAATGAGGGGAACATTCTAGAGAAGCAGTGAGGATAAAAGCTGGGCAACAAGCCTAGAGAACAATAGTCCTTATTGGAACAATAGAATGGTGGCCCTGAGAGAAAGATCTCTGGGAATGAAGTATCCATAAATAGTTTATTGAAGGAGTTTTTTAAAAGGATATGATAAAAGCAAATAAAATGCCATCAGAAACAAAAACTGAAAACTATTCTGAAAAATCATAGATAGTGTATACTCTTTGTGCATGTCATATTTGCATAGTTAGAAGAATGTAAATGCCATTTGTTGATTTTCAACTTTTAGATTCAGCTTATAAACAAAGCAGGTAATCCAAGTTAATACTCTAAAGGATATAATTTTTTTTATTTGGAAAAATCTATCATGTTGACTATTAAATGACAGTAATTAAAGCCATGTGACATTAATATAAAAAGGGACAAATAAGCCAGTGAAACAGAAAAGAGAGCCCAGAAACATACCCACTATATGTGGACACTTGATTTACATAATAGTTGTTCTCCAGAAATACTGGAGAAGGGATGTTTTTTTCGATACATGGTGTTGATCAAGCTGGTATGTACATTAAAAAAGGGGAAATTGGACCTGGGCTTAACACCACTAACAAAAATCATTTCCATATGCATTAAAGAAAAAATAGTAAGATTTTAAAAAAAATAATGTATAACAATATCCACATGATCTTGTGGTAGAGACAGATTTTATAACCAAAATACAAAAATGACTAATCATTAGACAGAATAAGTTCTGTTTACTAAATGGTATAATTAGTATAATAAAGAAACTAGATGCAATGTTAGGACCATATGGGGTAAGATGAGGAAGGAAGTAGCAACAGTATAAGTATGGAGAATCATATTCCACCAAGCAGAAAGTCACTACAGTGTCTGCAATTGCAACTCATTAATAATGATATGGGCACAGATTACTTTGACATCCAAGATTAATATCCACAGGCACCTGCTCAGACTGGCTGCCTATGAGAAGTGAGACGGGTTCTGGTGGCCATGGAGCAGGAGATTGCCACATCTCAATATAAGCCTTTCTTGTCCCTTCTGATTTTTCAATCAAGGGTATTTATTGCTTTGATACAAATGTCTTAGGAAAAAAAATGAAACGAGGGGAAATATTGAAGTAGATTTGTTATGTACCATTATAAAAGATCTCTAAGGCATATGATTGAATGATAAATGCATTTTAGAGAAAAGTGAATATAGAATGATCTCATTTATTTTGGAAACCAAAAAACAAACAAAAAATCCACAATACAACATTCTAAAACATGTATGAGTATATATAGATAAATGTATTTAAAATGCATTAGAAATCATCTGAAAGTATCCACACCAAACCACTACCAAGTGTTACCTCTGAAAAATGGATGGATACTAGGGGATGGTCAGAAATATTGTAATATTTTACAAAGAAAATAAATTCACGTGTTACCTTGTAATTAAAAATAAATGTTAAAAATAATAGTAGGGCTTCCCTGGTGGCGCAGTGGTTGGGAGTCCGCCTGCCGATGCAGGGTACACGGGTTCGTGCCCCGGTCCGGGAAGATCCCACATGCCGCGGAGCGGCTGGGCCCGTGAGCCATGGCCGCGGAGCCTGCGCGTCCGGAGCCTGTGCTCCGCAACGGAAGAGGCCACAGCAGTGAGAGGCCCGCGTACCGCAAAAAATAAAAATAAAAAATAATAATAATAGTAGCAGACCATGATCTATTATTTCATATGTCCTGATTTCTGTGTAAGGTTTGGGTAGTTTTGATCCAATTTCCTTTTTAATTTCTACGGTATTACAATTTGACTTGTAAACAAACACTACTCATTAATACTGAAGACACTTTATCTTAAAAAAGTCAATAGCTCCTTCAATAGCTCTTGCTGTATTTTTGAATAATTAGAGTCGCCCCTCTGATAATGTGTGTGCTGTTTAGGGAGGCATGCACACAATTTGCTCTGCTTTAATTTGTTTATCTATTACATGTGGCTTAATTTTAATTACCCAGCAACCATTAGCACGCACTTTCATGTAGAGAGGAAAGGCAAGCTTAGATGTGCACTATCTGAGTATCACTGTTTATTACATTTACCAGTGGGTAAAATAACATTAAAACCTTTTCAGGAATTTAGAAAAGCAAATAAAAATATTCAAGCTTCCTTTGTGGTAGGGCTGTAGCAAGAGGTGAGTACCATGAGCATTTCAGAAACTCAAATCAGTGGAACAAAATATTCTAAAGTCATTCCTGCAAGGAGGTGAAGCAGGTGGTTGCCTTTATGGCCACCTTTTCCTGGATGTCCTAGTATGACATCTATTTCAAATATTCCATCTTCTTGTCTATATGGGGCATTAAAGTACTCATAAAAATTCCAACAATTTGGGATGCAAACAATATCACATTTAGTAACCATACTTTCTGAACCACTGGTACCAAGAGATACTGTTTGCCATAGTCTAAGCACTAGATATGATGCACCTGAGTCTGAGATGGGTTATCTGCTAAGGTACCAAGAGTCTCAGCAGCTATGGGAAGGCAGCAGGGTAAATTCACATCACACATGGGAAATGTTAAGCTTTAGGGAAAAAGCCAGACACCCAGAATGATGGTTCCATGAATTTGATCATGTAAGGCAAAAAAGAAACAGGAAGCCAGGAGTGCAGCCATCCCATCCCACTGGCCTCCTCTACCTGACATCCGGGAGGACAGTTTGAGGACAATAGAATGTGAGAGGCTGAGATTTCTAACTTGACTTGGTTGTTAATGTGGGTGATCAGATCTCTCCCTCCCTGCCTCCCCCAAAATTCCTATGAAACATAATAATGTAAGGGTAACTTGCAACTAGGAGATAAAGAAGCCCTGAAGATCTAATGCATGGTACAGTGATTAGAGACAATACTGTACTATAAACATCAAACTTACTAAGAGATTACATCTTAATTATTCCCACCACAAGTGAGAAGTTATAATTATGTGACAGGATTAGAGGTGCTAGCTAATGCTACCGTGGTAACCATATTGCAATATATAAATGTATTAAATCAACGTGTACAACTTAAACTTATACAATGTTCTATGTCAAATATATTTCCATTTAAAAAATGTAAAGCCAAACTGCATTTTTGAAAAAGAAAGTAAGCTAATGGGAGGGCCCCTAGTTGACTCTTTGGCCCACTGGATTTTGATTTCAAACTTTCACAGTCCCTCTAGGCTCCATATTCCACCTCTTCCCTTTGAATTCTCAGAAAATGGCACAGCCTTTTAGTTCAGCAAGTCAGAAAAGAAGCTGTCAGGGGAGATCTGCTGCAGCTGCCTCTCGCTCCTGCCCCACCTCCAGGAAGCCTCTGTCATACAAATCTGTTTGCATCCATTTACTTTCTCCTACATCTCCATGTTCATAGAAGAGAAATCGCCTTTGCTGAACAAAGCCAATCCTTTCACTTGTGCTCTGGATTTCCTTTCCCGCTGACCTCCTCGGGAATGTTACTTCATACATTTTGCCCTTTTTGTCTGGTCTTCAGATATCCCTTCTCTACTAGCCTCTCCATTCATTGAACAAATTTGTTCAACCTTCCCCCATTCCTGTGTTCCCCTCTAGCTGTCATCCTCTCTTGCTTTTCCTCAGTGTCCAAGGAAAGCACATGGTGCTGGGTGCTTTTATTTCTTCACCATTCCTTTGCCCCTCAATGTAACCTGCTCTAGCTTCATCTTCTCACCCAAATGCCTCTGAAACTCACTAGGGAAGTCGTATATGTTAAATCCTAAAAACACTTTTAAGTTTCTGTCTCACCAGACCTCTCAGAAGCAGTTGGCCTTGATGGCCTCTTCCTCTTAAGCATGCTACCATCCTTGTTCCCACGATGCCTTTCCGATTTTTCTCATGTCTTCTGACCACCCCTTGATGGTGTTTCAGGGGGCCAATAAATAACACCATTCTCTTCCCCACCAAACTCTGTAGCCAGCCAGAGACAAACTCAGGATCCAAACAACTGGATAAAAATATCACCTTTTTATTAATGTACACTATTGAAGAATATGATTTAGATCAGAGTTTCCCAGCCTCTGCACTATTGACATCTTGAGCCAAATAATTCTTGTTAGGAAAGGAGGGTTTTCCTGTGTCCTGTAGGATGTTTAGCAGCATCCCTGGCCTCTACACACTAGATGACAATAGCACTCTCTCCCTCCGCCCAATTGAAACAACCCCAAATATCTCCAGACACTGCCAAATGCCTCCAGTGTTAGGGTGGGGGCGGGGGGAATTGCTTCCAGTTGAGAATCTCTGATTGGATAGGAAGTCAAAGAGGTCTATTAACACCCTACTGTGAATTAACATATTTACTCATAAGGGTTCGGCACAGCTGAACAGCCTCAGGATGTCCCACAGAGATAAGCCTCTTAGCACAGGCCAAGTGCAGACAGAAACATTCACTTTATGCAGAGAAGCAGATCCTAAAATTTAGAGAAAGTGGGTAGGGACTGGGCCAATTTACCTGGGAGGAATGACTCAGGAGGCAAAGGGAGTTGATAAGGGCTCCTCCCTACACTGACACTGCCAGTGTCCTTTATGGACTGCATGCCAACCTTCTCCTCATATGCTGGTAACTCTCAGGGTTCCATTCTTTGCCCTCTTTCTCACAATCTCAGTGGGCAGTCTTACCCTTCCTTGACAATGGCTTCAACTACAACCTAAAACGTGACAAATCCATATGTCTGCTTAGACCTTTCTCTTGAGCTCCACTCCCACATGGCCAACTGCTAACCGTACATCTCCATTTGGGTGTCCTCCTCCATACACACCCAAAGCTACACTCGTTTTCTTTCTCCCAAAGAAATCCTCTGTCTTAGTGAGTGGCAACATAATCCACTGAGTTGTTCAAACTATATATCTAGAAATTATCTTTAACACGTTCTTGGACACCCTATATCCAATTATTCTCTATGTCTCATCAATTCTCTCATATATGTATCGTTGAAATCCATTCCATTTTCTCCATCTTAATTTATGGCCTCATCATTTCCTGATGGGATTAATGAAACATTCCCAAATCTCATTCCCACCGTCATCATCCATCATCCCCTTTCTCTGTATTCAAACAAATTACTAATATATATCTAACATAACTTCTGTGGTTCTCCATTGTCCTGAGGGCAATTGACTTCACCCCACTTAACCAGCCCCTCCAGTCTTAGCTCTCCTAGTTCCAAATCATGGTCTCTTAGATTTGCTAAATGCCCCTTCATGCCTCTGTGCCATGTGCCTGCTTCTGACCCGTGCTGTTCTCTGTAATATTTCCCACACCCACCGTTTGTCTAACTCCTTCTCCATCTTTAAGATACTGAAAGGCATTATTGATTCTAAAAGCCAGATTTCACACCTCCCAGTTTAAGTTAAATATGTCTTGTCTCTACTCTCACAGGACCCTATGTTTATAATCCAATTATTCCTGAGTTCCCACTTGTTTGTGAGCTTCTTGGGAGTAGTGACCATGTGATACACATTTTTGTAGAATGGACAGTCAATAAACATTGGCCAAATGAATAAATGCTTTTTATTCTACTGATTGCTCCATTTTTTCTGTTTTAAAGTTAGCAAATTTAGAGTTTCTTTCCCTAATGCAGTTTCTTTCCCTTATCACAGTGCCTACCAATAAAAAAGCTGAAACGCAAAGAAGAAAACCTACCTGCAGAGCATATCCTGTCCAAAGGAATCAAGAGCCTCCCATATGCTTTTATTTAAATTATTTATTTATTTTCATATTAGTCATCCATTTTATACACATCAGTGTATACATGTCAATCCCAATCTCCCAATTCATCACACCCCACACCCACCCCACCCTGCTTTCCCCCCTTGGTGTCCATACGTTTGCTCTCTACATCTGGGTCTCAATTTCTGCTCTGCAAACTGGTTAATCTGTACCATTTTCTAGATTCCACATATATGTGTTAATATACGATCTTTGTTTTTCTCTTTCTGACTTACTTCACTCTGTATGATAGTCTCTAGATCCATCCACGTCATTAAAATGACCCAATTTTGTTCCTTTTCATGGCTGAGTAATATTCCATGCTATATATGTACCACATCTTCTTTATCCATTCGTCTGTTGATGGGCATTTAGGTTGCTTCCTTGACATGGCTATTGTAAACAGTGCTGCAATGAACTTTGGGGTGCATGTGTCTTTTTGAATTATGGTTTTCTCTGGGTATATGCCCAGTAGTGGGATTGCTGGGTCATATGGTAATTCTATTTTTAGTTCTTTAAGTAACCGCCATACTGTTCTCCATAGTGGCTGTATCAATTTACATTCCACCAACAGTGCAAGAGTGTTCCCTTTTCTCCACACCCTCTCCAGTATTTATTGTTTGTAGATTTTCTGATGATGCCCATTCTAACTGGTGTGAGGTGATACCTCATTGTAGTTTTGATTTGTATTTTTCTAATAATTAATGATGTTGAGCAGCTTTTAATGTGCTTCTTGGACATCTGTATGTCTTCTTTGGAGAAATGTCTCCTTAGGTCTTCTGTCCATTTTTGGATTGGGTTGTTTGTGTTTTTAATATTGAGCTACATGAGCTGTTTATATATTTTGGAGATTAATCCCTTGTCTGATGATTCATTTGCAAATATTTTCTCCCATTCTGAGTGTTGTCTTTTGGTCTTCTTTATGGTTTCCTTTGCTGTGCAAAAGTTTTAAAGTTTCATTAGGCCCCATTTGTTTATTTTTCTTTTTATTTCCATTACTCTAGGAGGTGGATCAAAAAATATCTTTCTGTGATTTATGTCAGAGTGCTCTTCCTGTGTTTTCCTCTAAGAGTTTTATAGTGACCGGTCTTACATTTAGGTCTCTAATCCATTTGAGTTTATTTTTGTGTATGGTGTTAGGGAGTGTTCTAATTTCCTTCTTTTACATGTAGCTGTCCAGTTTTCCAAGCACCACTTATTGAAGAGACTGCCTTTTCTTCACTGTATATCCTTGCCTCCTTTGTTACAGATTAGTTGACCATAGGTGCGAGGGTTTATCTCTGGGCTTCTATCTTGTTCCATTGATCTATATTTCTGTTTTTGTGCCAGTACCATACTGTCTTGATTACTGTAGCTTTGTAGTATAGTCTGAAGTCAGGTAGTCTGATTCCTCCAGCTCCGTTTTTTTCCCTCAAGACTGCTTTGGCTATTCAGGGTCTTTTGTGTCTCCATACAGATATTAAGATTTTTTGTTCTAGTTCTGTGAAAAATGCCATGGGTAATTTGATAGGGATAGCATTGAATCTGTACATTGCTTTGGGTAGTATATTCATTTTTACAGTATTGATTCTTCCAATCCAAGAACATGGTATATCTCTCCATCTGTTGGTATCATCTTTAATTTCTTTCATCAGGGTCTTATAATTTTCTGCATACAGGGATTTTGTCTCCCTAGGTAGGATTATTCCTAGGTATTGTTTTTCTTTTTGTTACAGTGTTAAATGGGAGTGTTTCCTTAATTTCTCTTTCAGAATTTTCATCATTAGTGTATAGGAATGCAAGAGATTTCTGTGCATTAATTTTGTATGCTGCAACTTTACCAAATTCATTGATTAGCTGTAGTAGTTTTCTGGTGGCATCTTTATGATTCTCTATGTATAGTATCATCTCATCTGCTAACAGTGACAGTTTTACTTCTTTTCCAATTTGTATTCCTTTTAGTTCTTTTTCTTCCCTGACTGTCGTGGCTAGGACTTCCAAACGTATGTTGAATAATAGTAGTGAGAGTGGACATCCTTGTCTTGTTCCTGAACTTAGAGGAAATACTTTCAGTTTTTCACCATTGAGAATGATGTTTTCTATGGGTTTGCCATATAAGGCTTTGTTATGTTGAAGTAGGTTCCCTCTATGCCCAATTTCTGGAGAGTTTTTATCATAAATCGGTGTTGAATTTTTGTCAAAAGCTTTTTCTGCATCTATTGAGATGATCATATGGTTTTTCTTCCTCAATTTGTTAATAGGGTATATCACATTGATTGATTTGTGTATATTGAAGAATCCTTGCAGTCCTGAGATAAATCCCACTTGATCATGGTGCATGATACTTCTAATGTGTTGTTGGATTCTGTTTGCTAGTATTTTCTTCAGGATTTTTGCATCTGTATTCATCAGTGATATTGGTTTATAATTTTTTTTTTTTTTTGTAGTATCTTTGTCTGGTTTTGGTATCAGGGTGATAGTGGCCACATAGAATGAGTTTGGGAGTTTTCCTTCCTCTGCAATTTTTTGGAAGAGTTTGGAAAGAATGGGTGTTAGCTCTTCTCTAAATGTTTGATAGAATTCACCTGTGAAGCCATATGGTCCTGAACTTTTGTTTGTTGGAAGATTTTTAATCACAGTTTCAATTACATTACTTGTGATTGGTCTGTTCATATTTTCTATTTCTTCCTGGTTCAGTCCTGGAAGGTTATACCATTCTAAGAATTTGTCCAGGGCCTCCCTGGTGATGCAGTGGTTGAGAGTCTGCCTGCCGATGCAGGGGACACGGGTTCGTGCCCAGGTCTGGGAGGATCCCACATGCCGTGGAGCAGCTGGGCCCGGGAGCCATGGCCGCTGAGCCTGCGTGTCCGGAGCCTGTGTTCCGCAACGGGAGAGGCCACAACAGTGAGAGGTCTGCATACCGCAAAAAAAAAAAAAAAGAATTTGTCCATTTCTTCCAGGTTGTCCATCTTATTGGCATAGAGTTGCTTGTAGTAGTCTCTTAGGATGCTTTGTATTTCTGTGGTGTCTGTTTTAACTTCTCTTTTTTCATTTCTAATTTTACTGAATTGAGTCCTCTCCCTCTTTTTCTTGATGACTCTGGCTAATGGTTTATCAATTTTGTTTATCTTCTCAAAGAACCAGCTTTTAGTTTTATTGATCTTTGCTACTGTTTTCTTTGTTTCTATTTCATTTATTTCTGCTCTGATCTTTATGATTTCTTTCCTGCTAACTTTGGGTTTTGTTTGTTCTTCTTTCTCTTGTTCCTTTATGTGTAATGTTAGATTGTTTGAGATTTTTCTTGTTTCTTGTGGTAGGCTTGTAGAGCTATAATCTTCCCTCTTAGAACTGCTTTTGCTGCATCCCATAGGTTTGGATCGTCATGTTTTCATTGTAAATTTTCTCTCGGTATTTTTTGATTTCCTCTTTGATTTCTTCAGTGATCTCTTGGTTATTTGTAACGTTTTGTTTAGCCTCCATGTGTTTGTGTTTTTTACACTTTTTTCCCTGTAATTCATTTCTAATACTCATAGCATTGTAGTCAGAAAAGATGCTTGATATGATTTCAATTTTCTTAAATTTACTGAGGCTTGATTTGTGACCCAAGATGTGATCTATCCTGGAGAATGTTCTATGTGCACTTGAGAAGAAAGTGTAATCTGCTGTTTTTGGATACAATGTCCTATAAATATCAATTAAATCTATCTGGTCTATTGTGTCATTTAAGGCATGTGTTTCCTTACTAATTTTCATTTTGGATGATCTGTCCATTAGTGTAAGTGAGGTGTTAAAGTCCCCACTATTATTGTGTTACTGTCGATTTCCTCTTTTTTTTTTTTGCGATACGCGGGCCTCTCACTGTTGTGGCCTCTCCCGTTGCGGAGCACAGGCTCCAGACGCGCAGGCTCAGAGTCCATGGCTCACGGGCCCAGCCGCTCTGTGGCATGTGGTGTCTTCCTGGACTGGGGCACGAATCCGTGTCCCCTGCATCAGCAGGCGGACTCTCAACCACTGCGCCAACAGGGAAGCCCTATATCGATTTCCTCTTTTAGAGCTGTTAGCATATGCCTTATGTATTGAGGTTCTCCTATGTTGGGTGCATGTATATTTATAATTGTTACATGTTCTTCTTTGATTGATCCTTTGATCATATTGTAGTGGCCTTCCTTGTCTCTTGTAACATTCGTTATTTTAAAGTCTACTTTATTTGATATGAGTATTGCTACTCCAGCTTTCTTTTGATTGCCATTTGCATGGAGTAAGTTTTCCCATCCCCTCACTATCAGTCTGTATGTGTCCCTAGGTCTGAAGTGGGTCTCTTGTAGACAGCATATATATGGATCTTGTTTTTGTGGCCATTCAGCGAGCCTCTTGCTTTTGGTTGCAGCATTTAATCCATTCACGTTTCAATTATTGTTTTGTATGTTCCTATTACCATTTTCTTAATTGTTTTGGGTTTGTTTTTGTAGGTCCTTTTCTTCTCTTGTGTTTCCCACTTAGAGAAGTTCCTTCAGCATTTGTTGTAGAGATAGTTTGGTGGTGCTGAATTCTCTTACTTTTGCTTGTCTGTAAAGCTTTTGATTTCTCCATCCAATCTGAATGAGATCCTTGCTGGGTAGAGTAATCTTTGTTCTAGGTTCTTCCCTTTCATCTCTTTAAGTATATCATGCCCCTCCCTTCTGGCTTTTAGAGTTTCTGCTGAGAAATCAGCTGTTAACCTTACGGGAGTTCCCTTGTATGTTATTTTTCATTTTCCCTTGCTTTCAACAATTTTTCTTTGTCTTTAATTTTTGCCAATTTGATTACTATGTGTCTCGACATGTTTCTCCTTGGCTTTATCCTGTATGGGACTCTCTGTGCTACCTGGACTTGGGTGGCTATTTCCTTTCTCATGTTAGGGAAGTTTTCGACTATAATCTCTTCAAATATTTTCTCGGGTCCTTTCTCTCTCTCTTCTCCTTCTGGGATCCCTATAATGAGAATGTTGTTGCATTTAATGTTGTCCCAGAGGTCTCTTAGGCTGTCTTCTTTTCTTTTCATTCTTTTTCCTTTATTCTGTCTGCAGCAGTGAAATCCACCATTCTGTCTTCCTGGTCATTTATCCATTTTTCTGCTTCAGTTATTCTGCTATTGATTCCTTCTAGAGTGTTTTTCATTTCAATTATTGTATTGTTCATCTCTGTTTGTTCTTTAATTCTTCCAGATCTTTGTTAAACATTTCTTGAATCTTCTCAATCTTTGCCTCCGTCCTTTTTCTGAGGTCTTGGATCATCTTCACTATCATTATTCTGAATTCTTTTTCTGGAAGATTGCTTATCTCCGTTTCATTTAGTTGTTTTTCTGTGATTTTATCTTGTTCCTTTATCTGGTACATAGCCCTCTGCCTTTTCATCTTGTCTATCTTTCTGTGAATGTGGTTTTTGTTCCACAGGCTGCAGGATTGTAGTTCTTCTTGCTTCTGCTGTCTGCGTGCTGGTGGATGAGGCTATCTAAGAGGCTGGTGGAAGTTTCCTGATGGGAGGGACTGGTGGTGGGTAGAGCTGCCTGTTGCTCTGTTGGGCAGAGCTCAGTAAAACTTTAATCCACTTCTCTTATGATGGGTGGGGCTGGGTTCCCTCCCTGTTGGTTGTTTCACCTGAGGCCACCCAAGACTAGAGCCTACTGGGGCTCTTTGGTGGGGCTAATGGTGGACTCTGGGAGTTGTCTCTTGATGAGCCACAGCTGCCCGCTGCTTCTGCAGGAGAGCCTCCAGCACTAGCAGGTAGGTCTGGTTCAGGCTCCTATGGGTCACTGATCCTTCCTCTGGGTCCCGATGCACACACTACTTTGTGTGTGCCCTCCAAGAGTGGAGTCTCTGTTTTCCCAAGTCCTGCTGAAGTCATGCAGTCAAATCCCACTAGCCTTCAAAGTCTGATTCTCTAGGAATTCCTCCTCCCGTTGCTGGACCCCCAGGTGGGAAGGCTGACGTGTGGCTCAGAACCTTCACTCCAGTGGGTGGACTTCTGTGGTATAAGTGTTCTCCATTTTGTGAGTCACCCACCCAGCAATTATGAGGTTTGATTTTATTGTGATAGCGCCCCTCCTACTGTCTCATTGTGGTTTCTCCTTTGTCTTTGCAGGTGGGGTATCTTTTTTGGTGAGTTCCAGTGTCTTCCTGTTGACAATTGTTCAGCAGTTATTTGTAATTCTGGTGTTCTCGGAAGAGGGAGTGAGAGCACGTCCTTCTACTCCGCCATCTTGAACCAATCTCCTCTGCCATATGCTCTTATGTAAGAGGCATTTTTATTGAGAAAAAAAAAAATTACCCATACCCTGAATCATCCAAATTTTTCTCTCACAATAGAAAAACTTTCATGGCTCGGTAATATTTTTCCTCTGGAGGAAGAGAATTTTTCCTCCTGTTTCACATTAATTACTCCCACAAGACTCTCAGAAAAGGTTGCTTTCCTTTACTAATTTTTCCCTGAGATGGAAGAGAGAATTTTTTTCAGCCAACATGGGTATTAGTTTTTAAATGAAATATTCCTAAGTCAGAAGGGTATGAAACTAAGCATTTCTTTGAAGACAGTAGTTTATAAATTATATACTGAAATTTACATGCAATAAAACTGATCTTCAAACACAGGACCATTCATTAATTCAGCACCATAAGCTAACAATTAGCAAAGCAAGATAAAGTTGCATATGTTCCCAAATTCAAATGTGATAAATGCAGTGTTGCTTTTTCATTGCTGTTTTGGACAACATGGTACCTTTAAGCACCATCGCCTCATGATTCTTGATGGAAAACAGAGGACACCTCCCACTACAGATGCCAGGTATTTCTTTCCCAGCCTGCCTTAGAGCCAGGTGCAGACTGTGACCAAGCTCTGCCAATCAGATGAGATGAGCTGGTCTTTGAATCAGCTCCCTAAAGCAGGCCCCACATATAATCCTTTATAGTGAGAGTGGCAGCAGCTCAAAGCAGTTTTTGGACAGGGCTGGGGCAGCTGGAGTAGAGCTTCCGGTGGTAGCATCTAGTGCTCAGAGTTGGGGGCATCATTTGGATAAGCTGCAGCATTTATGCTCAGACATGTGACAATGTTTTATCCTCTGGAACTGCTCTCATGTAGACTTTAGGCATTGTTCTTGGTAGCTGATCTCTATGCTTAGTTCTCCAGCCCTCCCAGAGGTACCCTGAGCTATCTAATTCCCTTTAATAAATTCCTTTTCTGCCTCAAACAACCAGAGTTAATGTTTACTGTTTGCAACTAGGAACCCTGATACAGAAATAAATATTTCTATGTGTTAAATCCCTCTCAGTTTTCCCCTCAGTAGAATAGAACAGAGGAGAGAGGAGAGAGGGAGAGAGATAGGATGGGTGTAGGCGATCTATGGTGTGAGCCAGCATTTAGCCAAATGTCTGTAGGTCATCTGCACCATAGTCATGTGGAACACGCTTGTTGGAATGTCAATCTTCCCGGACCCACTAAATCCAAATCCCTGTGGGAAACCTGTGAAACTACATTTCTAATAAGAAGCCTGAGGGATTGCTATAAACAGCAAAGTTTGGGAGCCACTGCCATAAAGTGAAATCCTCAAGTGTCACGACTATTTCTTACTTATGTCTGTGCCTGCCAATCCATTAACTATTAGTAGAGTGTTGTTACAGAGCAGAAAATAATTAAACAGTGGACAAGGTACCTGATACCTCTGGGCTTTAGTTTTCTTAAAGCTTAAAGTTTTCTTAAACTTGTGACATAATGGTGAATAGAAATTTTTCAAAGGTAAATGACCAATGTTAATTATTCCATAATCTGAAGAATTAAAAAGTGCCTGTGTAGATAAAATTACACATTGATACTTGAAGTGGGGTGATTTAAATTTAAAAAGATAAGATGAACATAAGCAATGCTGAGCTCTTAAGGCCCATTTAAATGGAAATCAAAATAAGTAAATCAAAATAAAGTATCTACAGGCCCTTAACCCTAGGAAAAATGCAGGAATTTATATTATAAAAGATGGAACATCTTTGCCATAACATTTGTAACAACTCCACTTCTAGGGACTTAAACCTATAAGTTCACAATTAATCCTGTAACAAAATTTCCAAATATTATAATAACATAAGAGCAATACCTGTCTTGACATTAAACTTACAAAATACTAATGTTACAGTTCCTACCTATCTCCAACCATCTGCATTCTCTCATACATGTCTTTAAAGATAGTCTCCTGTTATCGAGGCTTAGAAAGAGAATTTTATGGCAGACATACTTACCAAATATTCCATTGTTCCCCATTATCCCCAACATTTCCTGATCTCCTTGCAATTAGATGAAGTCATGCAATTATTTCTTGCCAGTGAAGTGATAGTGACATTGATGTGTGCGGCTTCTAGTCCAAGGCAATGAAAACCCACATGAAATTCTATCGTCCTCTCCTTCCCCACCATGGAGACTAACAAACTAGACAGGCTGAAGATTCTAGATAGGCCAGCCAGAAGTGCTGAAGCCTAGGTCACCAAGTGATATGATGGGGCTTGGGCCCCCTAAGAGCCCTGCAGGAACATGAAATGCAAAAGAGGAGTGAACTACTGAGTCCAACCCCTGAGCATTTAGATCATTTCTGCATCATAACTAAACTAATATGCATATCTTCTAATATAAATATTTTCCCCATTCTATAACTTGTGAGCACATAGGTGAGTTGTTGGGACTAGAGTGAAGGACAGGAAAAAGACAAGGTGAAGTCAGCTGTGCTCCTTCCCTGATGGAGACCCGCAGCTCCTACTCATCTCTACCACAGTGCAAGGAGAAGCAAGAGTCAGCCCACACACACATGTGTACTCTCTGCTTGGGAAACACATAGAGTTTTCTGGATATCAGAAACTGAAACTATCTAGGAGCTGATTGAATAATGATTCCCTTAAACTATTTTAAAAGAGGAAATTTAGAAAATGGCCCGTATTTTTTACCCGTGACAACAAATTTACTTTTTATGAGTGGGAGACACTAGTCATGCGTAATTTACAGGAAAAGGCCTGTGCCCCTAAAAATTCTAGTGCATTCACAAAAGTGATTTATTCTTTGGGTTTGAAATTTTATTATTTGGAATAAAACTAAAACTGCAAGCATTCTAGGCAGGCAGGTTCCAAGAGAATGGAGAATTTGAGTGTGTCACTTGAAAATCATTCTTTAAAGAAGACACGTAATGCCTAAATTCTTATTCCAGATATACATAAGAGAGGACAGAGTCTCTGCTCACCCACTTATCTTGCTACACAGTCAGTGATGGAATCTGTTCCCCATGAAAGCACGTGTATAGTCACTAATCTCTTCTGAATATAACTGACCATTTTCCTCTTGACCTTCTTCCTCAGTCTAGGGATGGAAATTTCTCCTGCCAGACACTTCAGTGAAGTTACAAAAGTGCCCATCGTAGAAACCCCTCCCAGTGGAGAATGAAATTAGGTAAGACCTGCAGAATGAGAAACAAACTGAATTTATTGAACTGAATGACTATCTGACCCATAAGTCTCAACTCCAAGCAGAAGCACAGGTTTCAAGGCAGAACTAGCATCAACAAGATGAACTGTGCTCTCCACCTGTGTGGCAGAGCTCGCTGCTGACTGTGCAATTACCAAAGGTGAACCCATGAGTCAATTTCTTTTTTGGAATTGTCTTGGTCTCTGTCTCACATTTAAAAAAAAAAAATAGCTTCTCTATGTCTAAACAGTTCTATCCATCGCTCTAGAAAATTTTCTGTTGTGCAATTGCATGATTAGAATAATAAGCCTTTTGGTGAATGAAAAGTCTGAAGAAAAGCATTCACCATGACATTTTCAAAGCATTGCCTGTATTATCTGTCAAGTCTAAAATCACTTTACAGAAATAAGTTAGGAAGTATTAGGCAAATTAGGCCATATTTTTGAGAATGAAACACAATCTATGTGTCAGACTGTCACATTATGGTATCTGTTCCTGTCTCAGAATGGAATGGGCAACAACTCATGAACCAAAGCCCAGTTGGCAGATGTATTGGTTTCTAAGGATCTTCTTCACAGGTAAATACAAACCCAACTTTGACTTAACAGCATCTTTGATGGCACATACACACACATTCACAGTCAATCTAGTCTCCAAAGAGGAAAACTGTTTTGTTGTGATAATATGCATCATTACCTCCCTCGAAGGCATTTCCTATTCTAATTTGCATGCCCCCTTACTTCACAAATGGAGGTCACGTGGAAATATACACAGGCCTTGGACTCAGTTCAGTCTGGACTTGATCCCAATTCTGCTGCTTTCTAGCTGTGAAACCATGAAGAATGCACTTAACCACTCTGAGCATCTGCTCATCTATAAAGTATTTACTTCATGGTGTTATTTGTAGAACTAAATGAGCATATAAGGTGCTCAGTAAATGACACATTCTATTAATGAAATATTCACAAATTACCTATCTTGTCTACAAGTTTAAAGACTGTGGAAGCATAAGGAATTTTCCTGGCCCAAGCCTCACCTTAAGGAATCCTCTTCTTCCAGACATCTTTCAAGATTACAAGAACCATTGGTCTAACCTGAGGATCCAGACCTACTTTATTCAAGGCCAAGGTTTGGGGATATAAAATCTGCCCTGAGTTGACAACTACAGAAAGTTGTCAGACAGAAGTAAGAAAGTACTCAGGACAGAAGTTCAGAGGTGACTTTACATTCAATAACCTTAAAAAACAGACAAGAAAGCCAGGCCCATCTAAAGTCCTTACAGATCTCAATAATTGACAACCTCTTGAAAACTGAAACTCCATTAATCTTCAAAATGGTACAACTATGTTAATGGCAAAGTCCAGTTTTTCCTTGCAAATATTAAAACAAAGCAGGCAAACTTTCCTGACTTCCAAACATTAATACAGAAAATAGCTAATTTCATATTTAACAAATTCACTTTTATCTAAATGATTTTCTGATTTCACCATTAATTTGTTGGCTTTGTTATTTACTGATACTTTATAATTTTATGCTGGTTCTCTTACAATATTTTCTCAGTTTCCAAATATTTCAGAAGCACTTTAGCTAAAAAAAATTCAGTAACTTATCTGTATTGAGCTATGTACTGTCTTCTAAAAACTGTGCTATTTGCAAAGAACATTGCTGATAAACTGTTAAACAATTAGAAGACAAATGCCAAGTGGAAATTAAGTTCCTTTCAGTCAGTCACCATTCTAGAGTTTTATCTGTAAAGTTGTCATGAGATATTTAACCACAACTGTGTAGAATCATATAGAATTGGAATTTTAAAAACTGGATTTTCTCCATGTTAGCCCCATTCTTATCTGCTAATAGGGGAGTTTTTCTCACAAAGCACTTAAGAATTAATAAGTGACATCACCATGAATTTACTCATGATATAACTATGATAAGTATCAGATTTAACAACCATGAAAACAAAAACATATACAGTAAGTCCCCTACATATGAACGAGTTCCATTCCGAGAGCATGTTTGTAAGTGCAATTTGTTCATAAGTCTAACAAAGTTAGCCTAGGTACCCAACTAACACAGTCGACCATATATTACTGTACTGTAATAGATTTATAACACATTCCACACAAATAATACATAAAAAACACAAAAAAATAAAGAAAACATTTTTAATCTTACAGTACAGTACCTTGAAAAGTACAGTAGCACAGTACAACAGGTGGCATACACGGGCTGGCATCGAGTGAACAGGCAAGAAGAGTTACTGACTGGAGGAGGGAGAGGAGGTGGGAGATGGTAGAGCTGAAGGATCGTCAGCAATAGGAGATGGAGGGCAAGCTGCAATTTCACTCACGCCTGACGCTGATGGCACAGGTTCTGGTTCCTTGCTGGATTCAATTCTATCTACCCTCTTGAAAAACTGATCCAGTGATGTGTGGGTAGTAGCTCTTTTTTTCTCATTATAGGTGACACAGTAGCACCGGATTGCATTCTGAACAGCTGCTGCAACCTTCGGTACCGTTGTACATTCAGGTCTTGTGCCTCCTCAAATAAAGAAAATCCCCTGGCCATTTCCTGCTCCACTTGTAAGACGATGCACGCACATGACAATGTACACCAGACACGTGAACTAACTTACATGATTGGACACATGAATGCACGTTTGCATCTTTGAAACTTCGCAACTTGAAGGTTCATATGTAGGGGACTTACAGTATAGTAATTTATGTTATTAAAGAAAAAGGATTTAGAGGCATGAAATATGCTTAATCATGTTCATTTCCTCTTTTCTCCATAAAATATATCTTTAATGGGAAAAGACAGAATCTTCATCTTTTATGAAGTTGTACAGTTTCCTTAATCGGTAGAATCTAAGCAAATGATAAAAAATTTAGACTGCCATAAAGAATGTTGTGTGTGAACAAAGTGTTCTTCAGAACTCCAATAGTAAGGAATTCCAATAGTAATAAGAAGAATGCGTAGGATTGTTTAAACTGAATAGAGTTTAGTGAGGATGCCCTCTAAATAAAGTCAGACAGAATAAATGTGTTAACTCAATACATTGTCCCAGTACCTTCTTCAGTGATACTATTACCAATAAAGGCTTTCCTACATGCCACCTTCAAAGCATTCAGCTTATGCCTGCGTAGCCAGACATACGGGCACATAGTTCATCTTCTCCATTTATCCCACCTTTTCTATATTTGTATTATTTCACTACAGATTACACCGAGTCCTAAGACCGCACTAAATGGTGAGCTTTCTTTTTTGACACAAGCATAATGGAGTTGTCATAAATTCTAAACTCATACTAATGCCATATACTTAGTCCCTAATCAAGTTCCTAACTGACTCGTTTGATTTCATTTCCATCTTAGAAATTTAGGGAACATTCTGTGCTTCAAACTCAAATAGGGATACGCTTCTGAATATAAAAAGACTGCTCTTTACATTAAGATTTGATATGTTAAAGAAAAATATATATGCTCATAAAATTTTGGATGTTTACACTCCAATTTTAATAACTATTCATTTGAAAAGGAAATGGTACTTTCCCTTTTGTTAGTTTTGTTTTCGTCTGTTTACTACTTTTACTCTAATGAACCTATACTAATAGCTATGTTTAAACTTTTCAGAAAAAATAAGTTTGCTGTTCAGAAATTAATGTAGCTTATAAAATATCACCATTACCATCACCATTACCACCAATAAATATAAAAAAAAGGTATTATTAATCTGCTGAATAAAGTGGTTTGGAGGTATCTCTTTAATAATGAGAAAAAACCAAAGTGAAGCAGTTTTTATGAAACTAATACAAGATTTCTCCTTATGCAGACTGTTGAAAAGTCAGAAGGGTCAGATGCAATTATAACTAGAAATGGACCAGATGGGATATCTAAGTTGGAGAGCTCAGGTGGCCAAAATTCATAATATAGCAGCTTTCAAATACTGATGAGTGTCTGTAGAAGGAGCAATAACATGAGAAAGGATAGACTTCAGAAGAAGAGTTTTGAAGAAAAGTGAGATTTATAATAAAAAATTGAATGAAGTTTAATAGAATAGCCAAACTTTCAATGGGCAACTAAGAGAGGATAAGTGAAATGGAAAAATTAAAATTGTTTCCTATAAAACTGAAACTACAAGGAATATGCACTCTGGCTTGTATAATGTGGTAAACACATAAATATAGAATTATGCTACTTATTATTATTAATACATTTAAAACACCTTAAGATCCATAAAAGAAACTTGTATAGAAGAAAGTTCAAATTATCTAGAGACATTGGCATATCCTCTAAAGAAATCAAAAGGTAGAATCATGACCAAAAGGAAAAAAACAAAAAAAACCAGCCCTTCATATATTGTGCATGGTGTGAAAATACGTGCATTATTTCTTCCCCTCAATTCACATATTTTTTCTTAAACTGGCTCTAAGTTTACATGTTACACTCTTCCTGGGTATTCAGAGGTTTTTAAATGTGCATGAGAAAACAAACAAAACCGTAAAAGTAAAATATACAAGACATTTCCAACTTAGATATAACTCATAAGAATGAGTTCTTCCATCTACATTTAAACCTATCAAAGACCACCAAAGAGTATGGAATTTTAACTCTATGGGTTGCAATGAGGGTAGGAAGAAGTTTAAAGTTTGTAGTAAAGTTCAATAAACAAGTAAAAAGTGGAAGAATACCAAGTGACATTCTAGCATAATGTTCCAAAATACAAAAAAACAATTTGTCAGAAACATAAAAATGGTCATGTAATACATGGCTCTATTTCTTCAACGAAAATAGAAACAAAGAAAAATTATGAGTGCCACCCTGCAAAGAAGTCTAAAACTACTATATTCAGATTATCTGAGGCCCACCTTCTCCTACACACAACAATTTTCCCCACCCTGACTCTGTGTTCCTCACAAGGTCTAAAATACAAATACAACACAACCGTGATGAATCACAGTATATTCTCCACAAGGCACTTAAAAAAATTTTTCACTTTGTTCAACTTAATACTAGGAATTGGGTGAGAATTAGCAAGTAGAAAGTTCCTGGCACTATGCTCAGTGTTTCATGTGTATTCTCCTATTTAATTTATTGATCTAAACCTCCACTAAATGGATATGTATTGAGTTATCAAACACCTTTTTAAAAAATATTTACAAAAGCTTCTGAAAGAGTTGAGCCTTTATCATCCACTGCAACTGTCTTGCAAACGTAAAGTAAGTTTTGTGAAAGGAGGAGGAAGGGGAATAGAAAATGAAGGAGCTAACTCTGGACCACCATTTATTACTTTTAGTGGGACAGTGAAGCATCTCTCAACAGAATGCCCCAGGGAGGAACATAAAGCAACATCAGTATAGTAAGATCAGGGCATCTGGGATGAGCAATATTAGGAAATGGGAGAGGAGTACAGAAGGAAGGTGGGAGGGTATATGAAAGAACCCCTGTTTCAAAATTTTCCTAGGCGCCTGTGGGGGGATCAGGAATTCATTTTTCTCTTCTTCCTCTTCCTGCTGATTCCAAATTTTAAAATGTATACTACCTGCTCCGTGGATATTGAATGGGTAGTTTAAGGCTGACCAGGGACTTAATTTGCTATCTTAATTCACACACAGCTATGCTTCTTATTTCCAAACATATATCTCGCTATTACTTGAACTTTTAGAATATGATCCACTTTTAATTTTGTGACTACATTAATAAACTATATAGATAATTACTTATTCCCAAACCTAAGAGTTAGTGTCCTGAGAATTTATGTGGTAAAAAACTGGCAGTTAAACAAAGAAAATGTTTTAGGGATACAGAAGTGAGGAGCAAGACACAAATGAAATTGTGAAAACCTTCATAAGCATTTTTCTATTCTCTAAAATAATGCCACATTCGAACTGAATAAATTTGTATACCTTTTAAAAGAGAAATGATGTGGAATGCACAATAAACTTCCATTTGTCGTTCTTTGAACTTCCCAAAGTTATCAGGATCTGCTTTTGTCACATTTTAATTACATGTTGGCAATTAATTTAATTTCATTGAATATAATATCCCTTTCTTTCTCCTCCTATTTCTCTATCCAAAGTTCAATGCTTTTTGGACTGGGTTTAAAAAAAAAAAAAAAAAAAACTATGTCAAAGTAGTTGACCCTGACTGTCACTAGTCCTCAGTGGAAACACCTCAGAACACAGCTGGAGCCTTCCCTTCTAGCAGCTACAGGTTTGAGGCTTGTGTCTCTGTTCCCTCTTTTCAGCATCTTTATCTCTTCGAAGACTTCATTACAAAAACCTTACATCTGCTGTCAGACACTTACTTCCTTGTTCTCCTCCAAACCTCAATACCCCGTTTTATTTCAATTATCATTGCTACATATAAAATTGATCATCCCATAGCTGCCAAAAAGATATTTAGAAATAAGCCCATATGTATTAAAATGTCAATGAAAGGAAACCTGAGACTGAGGAGGAGTGGGCATTTGGGGAGAAGGGGCATATTTGGGGAGCTATCTCTGTCATGAGGCTGAAGATGGATCTCAAGAGAAAAGTTACCAAGGCATTTCCCAAGAGAGTGATCTGAGTGCCCCAGAGGCTCAGCACCCAGGACAAGAGTCTAAAAAATAGCAGAAGGTGGATAAGCAGGGAAAACTCATGAAAGTGTTATCTTTTCCAAAAGGTATGTTTTGACATCTACTGTTTAAATGGAAACAGGTTTCTGGGTTTTTTTCTAGTAGAAATGAGCATACACTGATTAATACACACACTAGAGAAATCTGTAAAAATTCTATACCCATAAAGTGAGATTTAACTTTTGTAAAAGTATTTATATACATGGAAATATATATACAAACGTATATATAAACATACAAAATATATTTTACCTTACTATCCCTCTACCTTACTTTATTAATTACAATATCTTTCTAATATAGTGTGTGTGTATGTGTCTGTGTGTGTGTGTTTGGTTTGTCATCGTCGCTGTTGTAGTTTTCTCTCTACAACTAAAGCATAAGCTCCATGAGGGCAGAAAATTTGTCTTATTCTCCACTATGTTTCCACACCCAGAACAGGGTTTAGTCCATACAAGGTGCTCAGTAAATATTTGTTTAATGAACCAACAGCCCAAACCATTATAGCTTCTTGCCTGGACTGTTGCAATGGCCTCCTAGCTTGTTTCCTGTGTTGCAGAGACAAGGAAAGACACAGAAAGGAAGATGCCATTTCCCACTCTCCTTGAAGGTAAATTTGAACACTGTGACTGAATTCTGGCCAGTAGTAAGTGGCCATTTGCAGTCCACTTCCAGGAGCCCTGCTGAAATCCCATTCACTCTCCTCCTCCTTTTGCATCAAACTTGGAGGCCATGTGTTGAATTAAGATGGTAGCATCACATGACAAAAGGAGCCTGAGGCCCAAAAACACAGTGTGGAGTAAAGCCTTCCCCCATGAGCTGTACTGACCTATGAAGTGAGGAAGTAATGACCTTTCATTAAGCTAAGCCACTGAGATATGGGAGCTACTTGTTACAGCACTTAACCTGTCCTGACTAATACACTATTTCTTGGTGTTAACACTCCATTCCTACAGAGCAACCAAAATGAACCTCTTTAAACAGAAATCAAATCATATCATATCTCAATAGCTTACCATCACAATTCAAATCCAAATTTGTTCCAGGTCCTCAAGACCCTGAAAAATCTCATGTCTGCCTATATTTTCAGCTTTATCTCCTCCTCCATTTTATTCACAGTAATCCAGCCAAACAGGCCTTTCTTCTGGTCCTAAAGCACACAAAGCTGCCTTGTTCCCACATGAGGACGACTCTTCTGTTTCCTGTGCAGGCCTTAGATCAAATGTCACCTCCTAAAAGAAGCCAATTTTCCCTCTTTTAACCTGTCCTTGCACTGCACTCCCTGTCTACTGCCTAGAGCTGTCTATCTTATTATCCCATTTTATGTTTTATTATGCTAACAAGACTAATCCCCACATGTAATTATAATATTTATTTTATTACCTATTGATTGATTATTCCTTAACTCAAGGTTAAGCCCTGTGACAGCAGTAACTTTGACTGTCTTACCCCCAACATCTTCCCAACACCAAGAACAGTGCCTGGTGCATAATCAATGAATATATTCATCTAAAGTGTGATATATATGAAAGCCTGAAAAAAATGTGGCAAAATGCTAATAACTGGGTAAGAGCCTCAAAGGAGCCAGTTATGTTTTTTATTTATTGGTAGTTTCCAACCCCTCTAAACTTCTTTCAGCGAGCATAAAATATTTTTAAAAGCACATGAAAGAGGAGAGGAACCAAGAAGGACGTGCTCTCATTCCATCTTGTGAGAATACCAGAATCACAAGTAGCTGCTGGACAATCATCGACAGGAAGACACTGGAACTCACTAAAAAAGATAACCCACATCCGAAGACAAAGGAGAAGCCATGAGGGCTTCCCTGGTGGTGCAGTGGTTGCGAGTCCGCCTGCCGACACAGGGGACATGGGTTCATGCCCCAGTCTGGAAAGATCCCACATGTCGCGGAGCGGCTAGGCCCAGCTAGGCCTGTGAGCCATGGCTGCTGAGCCTGCCCGTCCGGAGCCTGTGCTCCGCAACGGGAGAGGCCACAACAGTGAGAGGCCCGCGTACCGCAAAAAAAAAAGGAGAAGCCACAATGAGATGGTAGGAGGGGCACAATCACAGTAAAATCAATTCCTATAACTGACGGGTAGGTGACTAACAGACTGGAGAACACTTATACCACAGAAGTCCACCCACTGGAGTGAAGGTTGTGAGCCCCATGTCACGCTTCCCAACCTGGGGGTCCAGCAACGGGATGAGGAATTCCTAGAGAATCAGACTTTGAAGCCTAGTGGGATTTGACTGCAGGACTTTGACAGGACTGGGGGAAACAGAGACTCCACTCGTGGAGGGCACACACAAAGTAGTCTGCACATTGGGACCCAGGGGAAGGAGCAGTGACCCCAGGGAAACTGAACCAGACCTACCTGCTAGTGTTGCAGGGTCTCCTGCAGAGGCAGGGTGTGGCTGTGGCTCACTGAGGGGACAAGGACACTGGCAGCAGAAGTTCTGGGAAGCACTCCTTGGCGTGAGCCCACCCAGAGTCTGCAATTAGCTCCACCAAAGAGCCCAGGTAGGCTCCAGTGTTGGGTTGCCTCAGGCCAAACAATCAACAAGGAGGGGACCCAGCCCCACCCATCAACAGTCAAGCAGATTAAAGTTTTACGGAGCTCTGCCCACCAGAGCAACAGTCAGCTCTACCCACCACCAGTCCCTCCCATAAGAAAAGTTCCACCAGCCTCTTAGATAGCCTCATCCACCAGAGGGCAGACAGAAAAACGAGAGAAATTACAATCCTGCAGCCTGTGGAACAAAAACCACGTTCACAGAAAGATAGACAAGATGAAAAGGAAGAGGGCTATGTATCAGATGAAGGAACAAGATAAAACCCCAGAAAAACAACGAAATGAAGTGGAGATAGGCAACCTTCCAGAAAAAGAATTCAGAATAATGACAGTGAAGATGATCCAGGACCTCAGAAAAAGAATGGATGCAAAGATCGAGAAGATGCAAGAAATGTTTAACAAAGACTTAGAATAATTAAAGAACAAACAAACAGAGATGAACAATACAATAACTGAAATGAAAACTACACTAGAAGGAATCAATAGCAGAAAAACTGAGGCAGAAGAACGGATAAGTGACCAGGAAGACAGAATGATGGAATTCACTGCTGTGGAACAGAATAAAGGAAAAACAATGAAAAGAAATGAAGACAGCCTAAGAGACATCTGGGACAACATTAAATGCAACAACATTCGCATTATAGAGGTCCCAGAAGGAGAAGAGAGAGAGAAAGGACCAGAGAAAATATTTGAAGAGATTATAGTTGAAAACTTCCATAACATGGGAAAGGAAATAGCCACCCAAGTCCAGGAAGCACAGAGAGGCCCATACAGAATAAAGCCAAGGAGAAAGATGCTGAGACACATAGTAATCAAACTGGCAAAAATTAAAGACAAAGAAAAATTATTGAAAGCAGCATGGGAAAAACGACACATAACATACAAGGGAACTCCCATAAGGTTAACAGCTGATTTCTCAGCAGACACTCTACAAGCCAGAAGAGAGCGGCATGATATACTTAAAGTGATGAGGGAAGAACCTACAACAAAGATTACTCTACCCAGCAAGAATCTCATTCAGATTCCATGAAGAACTCAAAACCCTTACAGACAAGCAAAATCTAAGCGAATTCAGCACCACCAAACCATTTCTACAACAAATGCTAAAGGAACTTCTCTAACTTGGAAACACAAGAGAAGAAAAGGAACTACAAAAACAAACCCAAAACAATTAAGAATATGGTCATAGGAACATACATATCAATAATTACCTTAAACGTGAATGGATTAAATGCTCCAACCAAAAGACACAGGCTTGCAGAGTAGATACAAAAACAAGACCCATATATATGCTGTCTACAAGAGACCCACTTCAGACCTAGGGACGCATACGGACTGAAAGTGAGGGTATGGAAAAAGATATTCCATGCATATGGAAATCAAAAGAAATCTGGGGTAGCAATACTCATATCAGATAAAATAGACTTTAAAATAAAGACTGTTACAAGAGACAAGGAAGGACACTACATAATGATCCAGGAATAAATCCAAGAAGAACATATAACAATTATAAATATACATGCACCCAACATATGAACACCTCAACACATAAGGCAACTGCTAGCAGCTATAAAAGAAGAAATCGACAGTACCACAATAATACAGGGGGACATCAACACCTCACTTACACCAATGGACACATCATCCAAACAGAAAATTAATAAGGAAACAGAAGCTTTAAATGACACAATAGACCAGATAGATTTAAATGATATTTATAGGACATTTCATCCAAAGAAAGCAGATTACACTTTCTTCTGAAGTGTGCACTGAACATTCTCCAGGATAGATCATATCTTGGGTCACAAATCAAGCCTCAGTAAATGTAAGAAATTTGAAATCATATCAAGCATTTTTTCTGAGCACAACGCTATGAGATTAGAAATGAATTACAGGGAAAAAAAGGTAAAAAACACAAACACATGGAGGCTAAACAATACATTACTAAATAACCAAGATATCACTGAAGAAATAAAAGAGGAAATCAAAAAATACCTACAGACAAATGACACTGAAAACATGATGATCCAAAACCTATGGGATGTAGCAAAAGCAGTTCTAAGAGGGAAGTTTATAGCTATACAACCCTATCTCAAGAAATAAGAAAAATCTCAAACAATCTAACCTTACACCTAAAGGAACTAGGGAAAGAAGAACAAACAAAACCCAAAGTTAGCAGAGGGAAAGGAATCATAAAGATCAGAGCAGAAGTAAATGAAATAGAAACAAAGAAAACAATAGCAAAGATCAATAAAACTAAAAGCTTGTTCTTTGAGGAGATAAACAAAATTCATAAACCATTAGCCAGACTCATCGAGAAATAGAGGGAGAACACTCAAATCAATAAAATGAAAAAGGAGAAGTTACAACAGACACCGCAGAAATACAAAGCATTCTAAGAGACTACTACAAGCAACTCTATGCAAACAAAATGGACAACCTGGAAGAAATGGACAAATTCTTAGAAAGGTATAACCTTCCAAGATTGAACTAGGAAGAAATAGAAAATATGAACAGCCCAATCACAAGTAATAAAATGGAAACTGTGATTAAAAATATACCAACAAACAAAAGTCCAGGACCAGATGTCTGCACAGGTGAATTCTATCAAACATTTAGGGAAGAGCTAACACCCATCCTTCTCAAACTCTTCCAAAAAATTGCAGAGGAAGGAACACTCCCAAACTCATTCTATGAGGCCACCATCACCCTGATACCAGAACCAGACAAAATACTACAAAAAAAGAAAATTACAGACCAATATCACTGATGAATATAGATGGAAAAATCCTCAACAAAATACTAACAAACAGAATCCAACAACACATTAAAAGGATCATACACCATGATCAAGTGAGACTTATCCCAGGGATGCATGGATTCTTCAATATATGCAAATCAATCAATGTGATGCACCATATTAACAAATTGAAGAATAAAAACCATATGATCAATCAATAGATTCAGAAAAAACTTTCGACAATATTCAACACCCATTTATGATAAAAACTCTCCAGAAAGTGGGCTCAGAGGGAACCTACCTCAACAGAATATAGGCCATATATGACAAACCCACAGCAAACATCATTCGCAATAGTGAAAAACTGAAAGCATTTCCTCTAAGATCAGGAATAAGACAAGGATGTCCACTCTCACCACTATTATTCAACATAGTTTTGGAAGTCCTAGCCATGGCAATCAGAGAAGAAAATGAAATGAAAGGAATACAAATTGGAAAACAAGAAGTAAAACTGTCACTGTTTGCAGATGACATGATACTATACATAGAGAATCCTAAAAATGCCACCATAAAACTACTAGAGCTAATCGATGAATTTGGTAAAGTTGCAAGATACAAAATTAATGCACAGAAATCTCTTGCATTCACATACACTAATGATGAAAAATCTGAAAGACAAATTAAGGAAACACTCCCATTTACTACTGCAACACAAAGAATAAAATACCTAGGAACAAACCTACCTAGGGAGACAAAGACCTGTATGCAGAAAATTGT
Organism: Platanista minor; assembly: GCA_004363435.1. Taxonomy (NCBI): domain Eukaryota; kingdom Metazoa; phylum Chordata; class Mammalia; order Artiodactyla; family Platanistidae; genus Platanista; species Platanista minor. The sequence continues at coordinate 126,407 of RJWK010000024.1, read as the reverse complement.
AAGACACTGATGAAAGAAATTAAAGATGATACCAACAGATGGAGAGATATACCATGCTCTTGGACTGGAAGAATCAATATTGTGAAAATGTCTATATTACCCAAAGCGATCTACAGATTCAATGCAATCCATATCAAATTACCAATGGCATTTTTTACGGAATTAGAACAAGTAATCTTAATATTTGTATGGAGAAACAAAAGACCCCGGATAGCCAAAGCAGACTTGAGGGAAAAAAATGGAGCAGGAGGAATCAGACTCCCTGACTTCAGACTATACTACAAAGCTACAGTAATCAAGACAGTATGGTACTGGCACAAAAAAAAGAAACATAGATCAATGCAAGATAGAAAGCCCTGAGATAAATCCACACACCTATGGTCAACTAATCTATGACAAAGGAGGCAAGGATGTACAATGGAGAAAAGACAGTCTCTTCAATAAGTAGTGCTGGGAAAACTGGACAGCTACAAGTAAAAGAAGGAAATTAGAACACTCCCTAACACCATACACAAAAATAAACTCAAAATGGATTAGAGCCCTAAATGTGAGACCAGACACTATAAAACTCTTAGAGGAAAACATAGGAATAACACTCTTTGACATAAATCACAACAAGATGTTTTTTGATCCACCTCCTAGAGTAATGGAAATAAAAACAAAAATAAACACATGGGACCTAGTGAAACTTCAAAGCTTTTGCACAGCAAAGGAAACCATAAATAAGACGAAAAGACACCCCTCAGAATGGGAGGAAATATTTGCAAATGAATCGACAAAGGATTAATCTCCAAAATATATAAACAGCTCATGCAGCTCAATATTAAAGAAACAACCCAATCCAAAACTGGGCAGAAGACCTAAACAGACATTTCTCCAAAGAAGACGTACAGATGGACAAGCAGCACGTGAAAAGCTGCTCAACATCACTAATTATTAGAGAAATGCAAATCAAAACTACAATGAGGTATCACCTCACACCAGTTAGAATAGGCATCATCAGGAAATCTACAAACAACAAATTCTGGAGAGAGTGTGGAGAAAAGGGATCCCTCTTGCACTGTTGGTGGGAATGTAAATTGATACAGCCACTATGGAGAACGGTATGGAGGTTCCTTAAAAATCTAAAAATAGAATTACCATATTACCCAGCTATCCCACTAGCGGTCATATACCCAGAGAAATCCATAATTCAAAAAGACACATGCACCCCAATGTTCATTGCAGCACTATTTACAATAGCCAGGTCATGGAAGTAACCCATATGCCCATCAACAGACGAATGGATAAAGAAGATGTGGTATATATATACAATGGAATATTACTCTGCCATAAAGAGGAATGAAGTTGAGTCATTTGTTGAGATGTGGATGGATCTAGAGACTGTCATACAGGATGAAATAAGTCAGAAAGGGGAAAACAAATATCATATATTAATGCATATATGTGGAACCTAGAAAAATGTACAGAGGAACCAGTTTTCAGGGCCAAAGTTGAGACACAAATGTAGAGTACAAACATATGGACACCAAGGGGGGAAAGCCATGGGGGGTTGGGGATGGTGGTGTGCTGAATTGGGCGATTGGGATTGATATGTATACACTGATGTGTGTAAAAAAAGAAAACTAATACTAAACTTTCTTTGGGTTATTTGTATGGAAATATGTTAACATAAATGTTTCAGACATTACATGAAATTCATAAAAATCTTATATGTTCTGGTAATGTTATAAGTCATAATTCTAGTTATTACTTTAAAATGTATATCTCAGAAATAACTGAATTTCATTGTCAATTGCATTATTATGAACTTTCATCAAATCTTTAACCATGGTCATTTTTAAGTCTTTTGTCATTTATAGACAGTTCTGGGTGTATTCTGATGCTTTTGCAAAAATGTTCCTATAAAAGGGTTTCATCTTCACAGAATTCATGGAAAAGACTCTGACAAGTACTGGTTTCTGGTAACTGACTATACTGCTAAACTGAATGAATAAGCATTTTCAAAACTCTAATGGAAAACTGATGAATTCATAAAAGTGCTAACAAAAGATAAAGATAAAAAATTAATTACATCGGACTGAGTGAACTGATGAGGATGATTATAATTTTTGTTACTATATTTGAATTAAAAAAAAACTGTGATGTAAATTTATGTAAAAAGAACTTAATGTAAAACAATGCCACTCTTCTCACATATTTTCTCTTGTTTTGGAAAATATAGATATTTTCTGTTAAAAACGTGATTTATGCTGACACGTAATAGGTTGATTATCGTTACTATAAATGAATTAATAAATATTTTTGCTTCAAAAAAAACAACAGGAAGCATGAGGGATGCCCAGAGGATGGCGGAATAGAAGAGACAGAAGGATCTGAATTCTTGATGATATTGTTGAAACAGTAAACCAATTCTAGCAATAAAAAAAAAAAAGCACATGAAAGACTTTATATGAAAAAATAATTTATATCTTTTGTAATCATTTTCTACAGTAACACTTTCATAAAGTAGTTGTGTTCATAGAGTAGGAAAAAAAAGGGATTTTGGAATCAGGAAAACTGGTTTCCTTGCTAAGCCTTGGTCTTCTCATCTGGAGAATATGGTGATAATGCAGACACACTCCCAATGTCCTTTCCAAATCTAACTCCACTGCACAGGGCAAACGGAACGAAGGCTTTTGGTGCATGCTGCATATTTATGCACATATATATTTCCTGAATCACTGAACTAGAGATGATTTGTTAGAATTCTGCCCAGGTAGCGACTGTTAAAATGGTTATCCCTCTTAGCATGGTGGCCATATGCTGCAGACATCAGAATTTCTCACTGGGTCCAAGACTGCCATAAATTGTTATAAGTGGGTATAGACATGACCTTTATTATCAGTGAGACAGAGTTGAGGATTGGGCCTCAGTTAACCTAGGATGGACAAGGTGAAGCTCTAGATCCAGATGTATAACTTTTATAACTTATTGAACTGTTCATAAAAGTTGCCTTTATAAGTTCTTTGAATTCAGGCCAAGTGAACGACTTGCTGTTTCTCTCATTTGAGGTCCCAAAGCATTCTTCCTTGAGATTCCTGGAGACATCTGTTTCACATTATCAAGAGGTTTCAATATTTAAAAATAAAATATATATTTTTCATTTTCATTTCAAAAATATATTAGCTAAAAGAGATATTCATATAGAGTGCAAATAAAAGAAATTAACTAAAACTAATGTGTCTTTCAAGATACACAAATACCTGCACATGTCTACTAGAAGACATAATGAAATACTCTCAGATGCTTAAACTTACTTTAATTAGTAAGTTTGAATTTAAGAGAAGGAAATCAAAAGCTATTCTGTATGTTGAAGAACAGAAAAATGAAAATACATGGGTACCAGGAGGCATGAAAATAAAAATCTAGTCAAATGAGTTATAACACCAGACTTATTTGTATGTGATAAAAGGAGCCAAATAATCTTAACTGAGATAGGCATAAAATGTCAAATCAAGATTACAGGCTGTCAAAGAGGAGAGAATGATCAGGTATGATATTCTTGCATAGAACCATTAGGCCCACCTGAAAGTCCAATGAAATTTTTTAAATCTGTGTGGAGTGCAGGGTTTTTGTTTAATGAACAGAACTGTCCCATGCATAGCAAGATATTCCGCATCCCTGGCACTCGACACCAGTAGATACTAGAAGTACCCCCGATTATAGAGACAAACTTAAACTCTATCAGATCTAATCTTCCTTTTATATAACAAGTATTTTATAATGTCCCCATTGTACTCCCAGAACAAAAGTCATAGATCATACACACCTTCTTACACATATGAATTTCAAAAATTCAATATAGTATGAGTGCCCAAAGTCTACTGTGAAGGACAAACAAAAAGAAAGTAATTTATAATAAAATATCACATATTTATATATGTAAATGCTTGAGCATGGCTATATTGGTAGCCATCATGACCTAGTCTGATATTTTCTCCTGCCAATGTTGAGTAAGTTTGAATCCAAAAGGTCACTTGTAGGGAGAGTACAAAAAATGAAAGAGCAAAGATAAGGGAAGACACTCAAATAAAAACCTGTATTAGGGACTTCCTGGTGGTGCAGTGGTTAAGAATCCGCCTGCCAATGCAGAAGACACGGGTTCGAGCCGTGGTCCAGGAAGATCCCACATGCTGTGGAGAAATGAAGCCCATGTGTCACAACTACTGAGCCTGTGCTCTAGAGCCCATGAGACACAACTACTGAAGCCCCTGTGCCTAGAGCCCATGCTCTGCAACAAGAGAAGCCATTGCAATGAGAAGACCTTGCACCGCAACAAAGAGTAGCCCCCACTCGCCGCAACTAGAGAAAGCCCATGTACAGCAATGAAGACCCAACATAACAAAAAATAAATAAATAAATAAATTTATTTTTAGAAATCCTGTATTAGGGTAAATCATAATAGAATAGACTTATTTATATAGATAAGAGAAAGAGCAAAACAATCAAAAAACAAGCCAAGACAAACTATAGATTATCAAAGCAGAAAAGATGAGGTAGTATGGTATTCTTGCAGAGAAGCTGTACAACATTTCTAATGCACTGGAGCATCAGAAAGTCATGTAGTGTACATATGTCAACCCCAATATATACACTACTATGTATAAAGTAGATAACTAATGAGAATCTGCTGTATAGCACAGGAAACTCTACTCAGTGGTGACCTAAATGGGAAGGAAATCTAAAAAATAGGGGATATATGTATACATATAACTGATTCACTTGGCTGTACAGCAGAAACTAATACAACACTGTAAAGCATCTATACTCCCATAAATTTTTTTTTTAAAGCCATATAGACAAGGAGTTAATTCTTGGTTGTATGGAATCATCTCACACATTGTAATACGTCTGTCATCCTTGGACCCAGACAGTAAATGCTAGTAGCAATCCCCATTGTTGTGACAACCTAAAACACTCCCACAGATTTCCAAACAGCTGTGGTGAGAACCACTGACATAGTTAACGCCTATTATCCTCAGATTAAACGTCATAACTTACTTCTTTAAGACTTAGATCTTGCCCCTTTCCCCACCCCATAGCGGTTAGGCTCACTTGACCTCCAGCCATTCTCACTCACAACACTTACATGAAATGCAATTGGTTTTTCAAAGTCTTATTCTTAATTATAATGGAAGCTGTATGAGAAAAAGAACTAATTCTGTCTTGTTCACTGTGCCATATCAAACGCCTAGCATTGTATGTGTTTAATAAATTTTCTTGAATTAAATTCAGGTTATTTACTGCATCATTGCAGTTGAATTCCTTCTTGTTCTTCTTCAAGGCAAATTTAGATTATCTAATTAAATAAATATTTTAAACAATGCCAAAACAAGGGAAAACATTTTTTAAAATGAGACTTACTGGCTGGAAAATATTTTTAAATGGAACACCAAGGATAGCTGGTGTCAGTCTGTTCGAGCTTTTATAATAGAATTCCATAGACTGGATGGCTTATTAACAACAAAATTTATGTCTCACAGTTCTGGATGGTGGGAAGACCAAAATCAAGGTAGCAGCAGATTCAGTGTCTGGTAAGAAGCTGATTCCTTGTTCATAGACTACTGTCATCTCCCTGTGCCCTCACATGGTAGAAGGGGTAAGGGAGCTCTCTGGAGTCTCTTTTATAAGGGTACTAATTCCATTCATGAGGGCTCCACCCTATGACCTAATCAGTTCCCAAAGGCCCCACCTCCAAACACTATCACACTGGGGATTCACTTCCAACATATGAAATTGGCGGTGGGGGGTGGGGGGGGACACAAAACATTCAATTTGTGTTTAACTTGCTAAAATATGTAACATAACTATAAAGAAAGCATAGGGTAAGCAAGTTACTAAAATGTTCACAGGTTTCTGAGAAGAATTTGTTTTCACCCATTTTGCAAAAATTAAAATTTCATGAAAATGTTATCAAACTAGGAGATCATTATAATTTGTTTTAAATTATTTAGAACCAAAGAGAACAAATGTCTTTTTTTTCTTTTTCTTTTTTTGGCACTGCAAGCACAGCACGTGGGATCTTAGTTCCCTGATCAGGGATTGAACCCCTGTCCCCTGTGGTGGAAGCACGGAGCCTTAACCACTGGCCCACCAGGGAAGTCCTTAGGCTCACCTTGTATGTTCCTTTTCCAGCTCTAGAATTAGCCATTTCTCCAAGTAACCCTTTTATTGGAGAATGATATTGAAACCAAGGTCTTGGCACTAAGACTGTGCTTAAAACTAATGGGGTGTCATTACCTCTAGGGCTTCTTAGCTGACCGAACAAGGAAGTAGATGTGGACTAAACCATGTATATACACATACCTATAAATATCTGTCCATATATATCTATAGTAAGCAAGACATGAGTTCACTCCAGTGTCTCTAATTCTAATCAATTACCACCTGGCTCATTCTAGCCTTTTTGCCATTGATTATCTGAGTTGTCTCCCACTCCAACAGAGAGAAACCTCATGCAGCTCAATATCAAAAAAACAAACAACGCAATCCAAAAATGGTCAGGAGACCTAAATAGACATTTCTCCAAAGAAGATATACAGATTGCCAACAAACACATAAAAGGGTACTCAACATTGCTGATCATTAGAGAAATGCAAATCAAAACCACAATGATGTATCACCTCACACCAGTCAGAATGGCCATCATCAAAAAATCTACAAACAACAAATGCTGGAGAGGGCGTGGAGAAAAGGGAACACTCTTGCACTGTTGGTGGGAATGTAAATTGATACAGCCACTATGGAGAACAGTATGGACGGTCCTTAAAAAACTAAAAAATAGAACTACCATATGACCCAGCAATCCCACTACTGGGCATATACCCTGAGAAAACCATAATTCAAAAAGAGTCATGTACCACAATGTTCATTGCAGCACTATTTACAATAGCCAGGACATGGAAGCAACCTAAGTGTCCATCAACAGATGAATGGACCAAGAAGATGTAGCACATATATACAATGGAATGTTACTCAGTCATAAAAAGAAACGAAATTCAGTTATTTGTTGTGAGGTTGATGGACCTAGAGTCTGTCATACAGTGTGAAGTAAGTCAGAAAGAGAGAAACAAACACCATATGCTAACACATATACATGGAATTTTAATAAAATGGCTCTGATGAACCTAGGGAAAGGACAGGAATAAAGACTCAGATGAAGAAAATGGACTTCAGGACATGGGAGGAGGGGGAGGGGAAGCTGGGATGAAGTGAGAGTAGCAATGATGTATATACACTACCAAATGGAAAATAGATAGCTAGTGGGAAGCAGTTGCATAGCACAGGGAGATCAGCTCGGTGCTTTGTGATTACCTAGAGGGGTGAGATAGGGAGGGTGGGAGGGAGGCTCAAGAGGGAGGGTATATGGGGATATATGTACACATTTAGCTGATTCATTTGGTTATACAGCAGAAACTAACACAACATTGTAAAGCAAGTATACCCCAATAAAGATGTTAAAAAATATATTTAAAACTGTTTAATTTTAAAAATAAATGTATTGATCAGCAACAACAACAACAAAAAAGAATATATACTGTTGGCCAACAGGCACATGAAAATATGCTCAATATCACTAATCATCAGGGAAATGCAAATCAAAACCACAATGAGATATCACCTAACACCTGTCAAAATGGCTACCATCAAAATGACAACAAATAACAAGTGTTGGTGAGGATGTGGAGAAAAGGGAACACTTGGGCACTGATGGTAGGATTATAAATTGGTGCAGCCACTATGGAAAACGATATGGAGATCTCTCAAAAAATTAAAATAGGACTACCATGATCTAGGATTTCCACTTCAAGGTATTTACCTGAAGAAAACAAAAACACTAATTTGAAAAGATATATGCACCCCTATGTTCATTGGTGCACTATTTACAATAGCCAAGGAATGATAGCAACCTAAGTGTTCATCAGTAGATGAATGGATAAAGAAGATGTTATATATATACATATATATATATGTGTGTGTATATATATATATATATATATATATATATATATATATATATATATACACACACACACACATATATATATATGGTTAATTTTATGTGTTAGCTTGGCTGGGCTACCACACCCAGATATTTGGTGAAACATTATTTTGGATGTTTCTTTGAAGATACTTTCTCCATGAGATTAACGTGTAAATTGGTGGCTTTGAGAAATTATTCCCTCAGTGAGGATTGAAAGTCATGTGGAATGGTGTCAACATCATCACCACAAATCAGTGAGACGTGTTTGGTGAAAGTTTTTGGTACACCTCAAAGACCAACCAGCTTCCAACTTAGCACAACTAGCAGTAGACAGAATGCTGGAGTATTAGTCAGGGTAAGCCAGCTAGCTAGCTAGCAAATAAATAAATAAATAAATAAGTAAATACATAAATGAATGAATGAAGGAATAAATAAATAAATAAATAGGTGGCTTTGAGTAAAGCAGATTACACCCCATAATGTGGGTGGGCCTCAACCAATCAGTTGAAAGTCTTGGCATAACAAAGATTGATTTCCCCTGAGCAAGAAGAAATTCTGATAGCATATGGCCTTTGGATTTGACCTGCAACTCTTTCCTGGGTCTCCAGCCTGCTGGTCTTCCCTGCAGATTTTGGATTTAGCAAGCCTCCACAATCACATGAGCCAATTCCTGAAGACAAATCTTTATCTCTCTCCCTCCCTTCCTCCCTCCCTCCCTCACTCTGTGTCTCCCTCTCTATTCACATATCCTGTTGGTTCTGTTTCTTTGAAGTACCCTGCCTAGTACAACCCAAAAGTGTGTTTCAATCTTTCTTATTTGTAAACTCAGTATTATAATTTTTGAAGAAAATAACTTATACTACATATAAAAATTCAAATAATACAGAGAAGTAAAAGCAAAGTGTAAAAACCACCCCAAATATCATGACCCTGTGTGAACCACCGTTACTATTTTGATGAACATCTTTTTGGAATGTTCTCTCTCTATCCACACTATTTATAGCGTACTTTTTTTCAGTCAACAATTTGTCATGAGCACCTTTCTATGACAATACATACAGTTAATTTTAAATAAAGCATAGCATTTCATGGACATGTAAGTTATTTCCAATTTTTGACAGTGTATGCATGTGGGCTGCTAAGAAATCCTACACGCTAAAATTACATTTTCCTCATACTCGGTTATCTCCTTATGCTGAAGTCTCTTAAGAGGGATTTCTGGATAAGGTTATTTTTGAAATGAGAAAACTCAGAGGCAGAAAGATTTTTTTTTTTTGCGATACGCGGACCTCTCGCTGTTGTGGCCTCTTCCATTGCGGAGCACAGGCTCCGGACCCGCAGGCTCAGCGGCCGTGGCTCACGGAACCAGCCGCTCCGCGGCATGTGGGATCCTCCCAGACCAGGGTACGAACCCGCGTCCCCTGCGTCGGCAGGCGGACTCTCAACCACTGTGCCACCAGGGAAGCCCCAGAAAGATTTTTCAGGTGTCACAAAAAGAGTATAAGTTCGGTTAGAACTCACAGCCAAGGTCTGTCAAGTCTTTTGTCTAGACTACTTAGTAGTTTTTTCTTAATATATGTCTCACTGGAAAAGTTCCATTCACTGTAGCAAATTTATATTGTCTACTGAGGCCACAGCTTTGACAGAGCTTCAGATTTTATTTACTGTAATCACCTACTAGAAGAGAGAGGTAAATCTGTTGGTGGAGTGATTTCATATAGAATTTTATATTTCTATTATAAGATGATAGAAATCAGAAGAGTTACTTGGGAGCCTCTTTTAGACTGAATGCTTGTGGAGCCACTGGATGGCTGCTTTTGATCATTTTTAATGCACTTTATGCGCAGAAACATAGATCTGATTACAAGTGTTTGCTGTTGGGGAGGTAAAATTTGGGGAAACAATAACATTCATGTGGAGAAAGGCTATAATCTGTAAAGAGGACAATTGACATTTGTGGAACTCATGAACAAGTTTTCTGTCTTAATCAGGATTTTGATGATATTGAATAGAATATCTTGCATTTCATTTAACCAGATAATCAACATGTTTTAAAATTTTAATCTTCCTAAGTACTTTTACTCCTCTAAATAAAATGATCTGGGTACCCAGCCATCAACTTACATACTCAGTGCCCAATAATATTTACTGAAGAAAGAAGAAATGAATGAATCTGGTAAGGCTGAGTTATTTATACTCATCTATATTATTAACACAGATATATTGATCTTTCTTGTAATTGAGAATTTGGTCATAAGCATATGTTTATCTTTCCTTTAGGAGATAAAACTAGAGTTAGTTTATAGGCCAGCACTCTTCAGTATGGTAGCCACTAGTGGCTATTTAAATTTAAGTTAATTAAAATTTAAAATTTAGTTTCTCAGTTACAACAGGTACAGTTCAAGGGCTCAGTAACCCCGTAGGATTAGTGGCTACCATATTGGACAGAACAGATATCAGGTATTTCCACTACTGCAGAAAGTTCTACTGCACAAGCCTGTTTTAGGTTATGCTCAACTACTAAAAGTTTCCTTATGTAGCAAATGAAAAGGAATCTTAATGAAGATATGGCAACATAGTTAATCACTGACAATGAGCTGCTTTTTTTGTACTGAAATATAGTTATATATTAAGTTAGTTTCAGGCATACAACATGGTGACTCTACATTTAAATACATTACAAAATGATCATCACAATAAGTCTAGTAACCATCTGTCCCCATACAAAGCTATTAGATACCATTGATGATACTCTTTATGCTATACAATACCTTCCATGATTTATTTATTTCATATCTGGCAGTTTTTACCTCTTAAGTCTCTTCACTTATTTCACTCATTCCCCAACCCCCTCCCATTTGGCAACGACACACTTGTTCTCTGCATCTATGAGTCTTTTTTTGTTTTGTTCTTTAGATTCCTCTAAAAGTAAATCATACAATATTTATCTTTTTAAAGCTTTTAAAGTTTAAACCCTACATTGTTACAGGGGAGTATAAATGTCAGACTGATATAAAAGTATTAATTGAAAATTTCACACAATCCCATTAATCCCTAGGAGAAAGGTCACTTTGAATTAGTGAAAAGTCTTATGCAATCATTTCATTAAAGAAATATAAAACTGAATTTCCTACATTTCCTCTCCTTTCTCTCTTTTAACCTCCAATCCCACCCCCACCCCCAACCCCATCCTCTTTACTTTCAGAGGATGCTCTTGCCAAATATTTCGCAGAGAAAATGAAAATCATCAGACACTGCACAGGCACACCTCAGAGACTGCTATTACAGACAACCGCAATAAAGAGAATATTGCAATAAAGTGACTCATACAAATATTTTGGTTTCCCAGTGCACAAACGTGTGACACAAAGATGCAAAGTGAGCAAACGTCATTGAAAAAATGGCACCAACAGACTTGCTCAATTCAGCGTTGCCACAAACCTTCAATTTGCAAAATAACACAATATCCATGAAGCACAATAAAATGAGGTATGGCTGTATTAGCTTGCTAGGGCTGCCATACCAATAGACCATAAATTGCCTGGCTTAACAACTGAAATTTATTGCCTCACAGTTCAGGAGGACAGAGGTCTGTGATCAAGGTGTCAGAAGTCTGACATCAAGTTGGTTCCTTCTGAGGACTGTGAGAAAGTATCTGTTCCATACCTCTCTCCTCGTTTCTGGTGGTTTGCTAGCAATCTTTAGTGTTCCTTGGCTTACAGATACATCAACCCAATTTCTGCTTTTATCATCACATGGCATTCTTCCTTTATGTCTCTGTGTCCAAATGTCCCCTTTTTATAAGGACACAGTTGTATGAGATTAGGACCCACCCTAATCATTTCATCTTAACTTAATCATCTGCAAAGATCCTCTGTCCAAATAAAGCCACGTTCACAGGTACTGAGGATTAGGACTTCAACATTTTGTATTGGGGATACAATTCAACCCATAAGAGACAGGCACTCCCTTAACCTAGAGTTATCATCTCCACTAGCATCCCTCTTTCAGCATCTATCCTTCCTTCCTGTCTACTGTTTCAATGGAGGGTATGCCCAGCCTTCTATTAAAAGCTAATCTATCCAGATGTGCTCTTGATCCCACACCTCATAACTCAATTGATTAAACCTCCATTCTCCTATATTGTCAATACTTGCCTTTTTGTTGGATACTTTTCATCCACCTTCTCATTTATCTTGAGCTTACAAAAAAAGTTCATGCTTCCTGAATCCTACAGCCTTCCTCCTATCTTTCTCCTACACTTCTCTGCCATCTTTCTTGACAATGTCTTCATACAATGCCTTTTTGCCTTCATATCACATTTTCTCTTCATCTACTTCAATCTGTATTCTATTCCCATCCTTCCACCACCGAAACTACTCTTGCTCAGGTGATAGATGACAATGTTACTAAATCCGAAGAACAATTTTCTATCAACTTACTTGATCGCTGATAGTCTGTAGGCAGAAAATGCATCACTTGTAACTTTCAAGCCCACTCTCTTCACTTGCCTTCCATCTCTTGGTTTTAATCTTTGTAGCTTTTAAAGAATAAGCTTTATTTTTATAACAGTTTTAGATTTACAGAAAAGTTGCAAAGACAGTACAGAGATTTCCCTTATATCACACAACCAATTTCCCTTACTTTTTTTTTTGTTTGTTTTTTTGTTTTGCTTTTTGCTGTATGTGGGCCTCTCACTGTTGTGGCCTCTCCCGTTGCAGAGCACAGGCTCCGGATGCGCAGGCTCAGCGGCCATGGCTCACGGGCCCAGGCGCTCCGCAGCATGTGGGATCTTCCCGGATCGGGGCACGAACCCGCGTCCTCTGCATCGGCAGGGGGACTCTCAACCACTGCGCCACCAGGGAAGCCCTTCCCTTACTTTTAATAGGATAGGTTTGTTATAATTAATAAACCAATATTGACACATTATTATTAACTAAAGCACATCCTTAATTCAGATTTCTTTAGTTTTCACCTAAGGTCCTTCTTCTGTTCCAGGATTCCATCCAGAATACCACATATGTTTAATCATCAAGTCTCCTTAGGCTCCTGTAGCTTGGGACAGTTTATCAGACTTTCCTTTTTCTTTTTTTATTTAATGACCTTGACAGTTTTGAGGAGCGCTGATGAATATTTTTCAGAATGTCCCTCTATTGGGATTTGCCTGATGTTTTCTCATGATCAGACTGAAGTATGTGTTTGGGGGGCAGAATACTACAGGATTAAAGTGACATTTTTATCACATCATATCAACTGTACATACTATCAACATGAATCATCACTGTTGATGTTGACCTTGATCACCTGGCTAAAGTAGTGTTTGTCAAGTTTCTCCATTGTAATATTGTTCTTTTTTCCCTCTTTCCAATCTTCCTTTGGAAGCAAAACACTACACACAGCCCACACTGATGGGGTGGAGAATTGTGTTCTACATCTTTTATGTCAGAGTACCTACATAAATTATCTGGAATTCTTCTGTGCATGAAGGTTGTCTCTTCTTCCCCATTTATTTATTCAATCGTTTATTTATATTAGTATGGACTCACAGATATTTATTTTATACTTTGGGTTATAATCCAATACCACTGTATTTATTTGTTGTTCAAATTTCCAGCTTTGGCCATTGGGAGTCTTTCAATTGACTCCTGTGTACATTTGACATATTTCCATCATTTGGGGTTTTTTTCTTTTATCATGTTCTTACTTTATGGCATTACAAAATACCCCTGGATAACCCTGTATATTTCCTGCATTTCGTAGAAGCAGCCACTTCTTCAAGGTACTTCTCCTTTTATACTCATTTACTTTTAGGTGCCACTTATCTTCAAATGTTACAGTTTGGGGGAAACTTTTCATAGGCTATCTTAACTTCTCATTCTACATTCTCTTTCTCATTCTACATTCTCTTCCTCAGATGTCTCAACCACTCCTATGGCCTCCACCTAAATGCTGATGAATTCCAATTGTGTATCTTTATTTGAGACCTCTCTTCTGAACTCATCTTATGTGTCCAACTTCCCAATTAACTTCTGCATTAAGATATCCCATAGACATCTAGAACTAAACTTATGTCTTCATAACTGCTTCTCCTGCCCCATGTCTATTTTTTCTTTTATTGCTTCCTGTCTTATCACCATCCATCCAGTTATTTCTACCAAAACCTAAAATTAATTTCTGACATATTTCTCATATCGTTACATGTAATCAATCACCCAGTCCTGTTTATTCTCACTCCCTGATTCCACCACAATTACCCAAATCCAAGACACCATCATCTACCTCAGAATACTGAAATGGTTTTCTAACTTTTTTCCAGCTTCACTCTTTTATCCCTTTAATTCACTTCCCACATGGAAAACCTGAGCGTTCATTCAAGAACATAAGTTAGATCATATGGGTTAGTCAGCTCTTTCTATGTTATGCTGCAGTAATAAACAATCCAAAATTTCAGTGGCAACAACAAAGGTTCATTTTCGCTCATATGATATGTCACATGCAAGTCAGCTGCTTCTCTGATTCACATCGTTTTTTTTACCCTAAATGCTCCTAAACTCACGTTCTACAACTAAAGAAAGTCTCATTGAAAAGAACTCAACATCAGTAGGGTGGGAAAGTATACAGCTCCCATAGAAGGTACCGCAAATCTGAGGCACCACAAATTTCATCACAAATGGTGGATATGTAAATTTCAAGGACATCAGCAAATAGCTGGCGTCAGTAATACAACCTACAACAATCCATTATCTTACTCATAAATACATGATGACTTCCTTTCAGCATCTAAAATATCAAGCTTTTCTCTAAGTCAAATATGCAAAAGTCCTAACCAGTCAAGATCTGAGGCATAAAGTTAAGGACCGCATGGTAATCTCAACATCAAATATAAATATAACTCCTCTTGATCCAGAAAAAGAACAAGTTATCTGTTGACCACATAACTAAAATACAATGGTGGGACAAGGACAGTATAAAGGCAACAAATATTTCTCATCAAAAAAGAAAAGAATGCTAAAAATAGAACTACCATGTGATCTAGCAATTCCACTTCTGGCTATATATCCAAAGGAAATGAAATCACTATCTCAAAATGATGTCTATACCCCCATGTTCACTGTAGCACTATTTACAATAGTCAAAATACAGAAAAAAATCTAAACGTCTGCTGACAGAAGAATGGATAAAGAAAAAAAAACATATTTTATACACACACACACACTGGAATATTATTCAGCCATAAAAAGGAGGAAATCCTGCCATTTGCCACAACATGAATGAAAATCGAAGGCATTATACTTAGCTAAATAAGACAGACAGAAAAAGACAAATACTGTATGATCTCACTTATATGTGGAATCTAAAAAACAGAACTCATAGAAACAGAGTAGACTGGTGGTTGGTGGGATGTGGGTGTGAAGGAAATAGATGAAGGAGGTCAAAGGGTACAAACTTTCAGTTATATGATGCACAAGTTCTGGAGATCTTATATACAGTATTGCTATAGTTAACAATACTGTACTGTATACTTGAAAGTTGCTAAGAGAGTAGATCTTCAAAGTTCGTACCACAAAGAAAAGGTAACTAAGTGAGGTAATGGGTGTGGTAACAGGTAACATTGTTAACCTTGTTGTGATAATCATTTTGCAATAGATACCTATATCAAATCATCACTTGGACACCTTAAACTCATAATTGTATGTCAGTTATATCTCAGTAAAGCCAGAAAGAAAAGTTTTCAGATCAAGTAAGTTTAAAAAAAAAATAGAATGCAAGGCACACAGCAGTCTGTGGCCCACAACATTTCTGAAATCCTAGTGGTAAGATTTTTGTCACCAGGGAGCTTTCTCTGGGAGTAAAAGCCATTCCTATCAGGCCCTGGTTTTGCCACTACAATCTATGGTTCTCCATGTCTCTTAGCTCTATACCCTGTTATGTCCTTCCAATTCCATTTCTTCCTTTGACCACATCTGTAAAGGGCACTGAAAGGCTTCTTGCCTGTATAATGTTGGAGGCTAAAATGTTATTTTAAGCCTAGAATAGTCACAGTCCTTCTAATACAAGATTTTTTGGAGGGGGGGTTGGGGGGGTATACACATTCTATCAAAACTTAGTCAGCTTTTTTTAACTGTTGATTCCAGGTAGCTCAATTTGCCAAAAGACACATCCTCAATACTTTTTGAAACTTGTTTCTTTCTCATTAGACTTAATTTTAAGTGCTTTGAGCTTATCAACCCTCTGTGGGAGAATTATACTCTTACCCTGTCTTCCTGAGCCATTTAAGACACATGAAAGCATTTACTTGAAGTTGCCTTAATCAATTAAGGGTTTTAACAAAGAGCAAGATACCTGTCTTTCAAAGCATTTCTCAGTTTTGGATTTAAGAAATAGTAATATTTTTCAATGACCCAGAAGAAAGCAGAAAAATGAAGCAAAAAAACAGATCACATATTTTTTAGTCATTTCCTTGTAGACCATGCCCTAATATGCCCAAAATACTTTTTTCATTTTTAGACTTAACAAGGACTTACTCCTTCTGCAGGTGATTTTAGACCAAACTTAGGCCAGTTTCTAGCTCCTCTCTTCTCTTCCCTGAAGCTTTTTAAAGCCTGTCTTTGTTTGCCATGAAGCCTTGCAGGAGGGCAGGAACATAAGAGATCACCCACTGGGATTTGAGGTTTCTTTTTTTTCTTTTTTCATTTTTTTCTTTTTACTTATAGTTACATTGAAATTTGGGCATTCTCTGTCTTCAAGTTATTTTGAGTGATTTTCATGTAGTTTTAGTTTTTTCTTGCTGTTCTGTGTTATTTGGGGCTGAAATTTGCAATACAGGAAACTAGGCAGCTGGAATTCTCTTCAGTTGCTCTCCTGTTACATTTAAATTTGGATGTGCATGTATATTATTTCATCAAGTCTAAGAATCCAACAAATGTAAGATGCATAACTATTCTAGATACCATTGAGAAATAAAACACGTTGTCAATTAAACTACAACATGACATTGTTTGAGAGAAGCCCAGTTTCAGTAATGTCAAAATTAGGGGGTTGGGGGGAGCATGTCCTAGAATCAATGAACTATTGAGTATACATTTTAGAAGTATATATCAATAAAAATTCATGGTAATATGTCAAGTAAATTAATTTCTGATCTATTGCCAAAACCAAGATCTACAGGGCATGCTGTCTCTGTTTTCTGAATATTACTTTATATTCCTTTTGAGCTTCAATACCACAAGATGGCGGATAACTTAGGTATTAGGTTCAACAGGTATGATG
This sequence comes from Platanista minor, assembly GCA_004363435.1. NCBI lineage: Eukaryota > Metazoa > Chordata > Mammalia > Artiodactyla > Platanistidae > Platanista > Platanista minor. Next base: position 109,111 of record RJWK010000024.1, on the reverse strand, counting down.
GATGTGGGATTTTTTGCAATTAGACAACAATAACCTGTCTTATCCTGAAATACCCTGAACTACAGACAAGTTTTTTCTGCTAATCTTACTGCTCCAAGTAACATAAAATGAAGATAATACTACAGCTTCACAAGAGTCACTGTGACGATTAAATAAAACAATGTAGAGAGATAGCATGATAATGTGGAAAGAGAATGAAATTTGGGGTTTAAAGTCTAAATTCTGGCTAAGTCACTTACTAGCTCTTTGTACATAAAAAATTTACTTAAGCTCTCTGAAACTCAATTTTAATATCTATAAAGTGGACTTAATGACTCTTCATTTGGAGGTTCTTTTATTTTTGTTGTGAACATCTTACGTTGTTAGATCAACTAGTTCATGAAATTAAAGTACTATTACTGAAAAAATAAAGGCAGTCTGATGAGTATTATCAAAATTTGTCTTCCTTTGTCATCAATGAGTTGGTCTTCTCAAGACTTTTAGTGTACACTATTGGGTTATCTGACTATCCTCATTTCTCTGAAAGTTACCATACTTTTCAAAACAGGGGATTCTCAGTAGATGTATTTTTACTTCATGACCTTCCTCCACCCACAGTTGTTTGGGTCAAGGGAAGAATCTGACCCACTCTGGAATACTCTAACTTAAACTCCCTGGGATTTGGACTCTTGAACTCAGATCACTAAGAATTGCTGGCAGCAGTCACCAAAATGGCAAGAATCTGGAATAAAACCCTGAAATTGCCTTAGTTTCTGGAGATGTCTTATTCAGATATTCCTTGGATTTCATCAGATTCATCACTATTATTAATATAATTTTTTTGGCATAAGATACTGGTAATATTGGTTTGAGTTGCGTGCATTAGTCAAGAACTTTATTTAATACAACAGAAACAAGCCAAGGAGAAGAAATCCCTGTTTTTTATGTACCAACAGTATGAAAAAATGAACCAGTAAAGAATAAACACTTCATGGTAATGACAGGAGAGCAAGAAAACAATAAATAAACTATGAAAAGACTGAATCCTTAATTCCTCCAACTCACTCAGAAGATCTCGAAAGCAATTTAACCTCATGAGCTTTTTATGAGAATTAAAATATGTAGAAAGCATTAAATTAAGAAGAAAAATACAATATTCTGAATATGGTAATTAGTAATTATTTCTTTCATAGTCATATACAATATATTGAGCAAACTTTCTGAAAAATATCTTTTATTTTCTACCATCATATAAAAATGACAAGGAAATAGAGTAGCAGAAGAGTATAGATTAAGAATATAAAAGTATTCATTAAGTATTTACTAAGTTCTTACTATATGACAGACACTCTGCTGTGCACAAGGGAACAGAGTACAGAGGATGTGGTCCTGGCCTTAGTGTGCTTACAATCTAGGTGAAAACAACATGCAATTGCAACATAGGATAATAGATGCCTTGATAGGACACAAGTACAACGGGAGCAAAAAGAAGGGACAAGTAACTCTACATTTGAGGTATCATGGGCAATTTCTCAGAAAAGATGATGCTTCTGCTGAGACATGAAGGTATTATAGCTGTAAGCCCAACTGCAGGTCAAGAAGAAATCTCTAGGAAAAAAACATTCTCATCAGCCCTAAAGTCAATTAACAGTAATGGTGACTCTCCCCACTTTCTCACACAGTATACTGATCTTCCACAAAATCTTCCCATATTTCTGAATATATTCTCTTACTTGTGTTCATAAACACATGGAGTCCATTCCTTCATAGATTATGAAATGAACTCTTTACTTTCAGACTCACAGATTTGACTATCTCTTTCCCTTTCCTCTACAACCCCATTCCCGCTCCCACCCCTCTCTCTTTCTCCCACACACATTCACACACAAACACCACCAGTCATCACATACTGAGTCGTGAGTTCATTGTTGGCCAGTATTGAGAAGAATCTAAAGTCATCCCCTCCCCTCTAACGGCTAAAGCTTTCTGACTGTGTCAGGCATCTAGCTGGTAAATGGCTCCTCTGTCCTCTAGTAAGAGTTATCTATTTACAGTCTTTATAGAACCTAATACAAATATAGTACCAGAAATTATTGACTGTCTCTTCTACACCCAACATTGTAAAATATGAGAAAGAGTGTAAGCTCCATGAAGGTAGGAATTTTTTTCTGTTTTGGTCACTGCTTTATTCCAAATGCCTAGGACAGTGTCTGGCACATAATAGGCACTCAGATAATACTGACAAAATGAATGAATGAATCAGGCAATCAATTAATCCACCAGTTTCCCAGTTATGACAAGATATGATTAAACTTGGGTTGAACTCAAGCTGGAACCTGTACTACACTAAGGCTCAAGTAACTCATAAGAATAAACGAGATATAGCCAATTAAGGTATTTGAAGTTAAAGAAAGTCACTATAAATACAGAATTGCATTGCTGTTATTACGTAAGAAATAATTAGGCAAAAATCTTATGTTCAAAAATGTGGGCTGGTTGGCACATTTCAGAAAATTACTATTTGTGACTTATCTGTAAAAATGTTTAAAGGACACCATACTTGAATACATAATTTCACATTATACTCTCTGGAGAATTAGTTAATTTGGTTAAATTGTCTAAAGTGACTAATAAAGGACTGTGAATTAAATTGATCCTGCTGACTTGGTGAATTATTATGGGCGAAGAGACCACTAGCTCTGCTAAGAAGGGAACAGGCCCCAAAGGTTCCTTCCAATCCAAGGAATCAAAGTACGTAGTGCATTTAATTGGTACAAAGGAACAGAGGTACTGGAATCCAGTTTTAAACAGTAAAACTGAAACATATGAACAAATGCAAAGGAAAAATCAGGACTAGTGTTCCTGAAAGCTATGACACGTGTTATTGATTACTTTTGTTTATATCTGCTGTCCTAGCGCTGCACAGAAGTACTATCCAATAGCCACCAATGCCTGTGAACTGCTCTCCCACATTAGGCTGAGTGCTTCTAGCAACCATGAGCAAAACACCAAGCCAACATGGGTTCCCAGAAAACATGTTTGGTTTTATTTTACAACATTCTGAAGCTCCCTGAAGTAACTTTACACACAACTCCCAATTAAATTCTCCCAATAATCCAGGTGTTCAGACACAAATTTCGTGCTGACCCCACTGGCCTCTGCTGTCCTTCTAATGGGCTTTTTGAATCTGAATGCTACTTCTTGCCACAGCATGTAAGAACTTCCACCATAATACATCTCAACATTGTAGAATAGTTAAATCTTTCTGAAATACATCACAAATGGTACTCCTATGTTTCTGTATGTTTTTAATATATTGACAAGCTTCACTAATAATTGAAAGAGTGTTGAGAGAGCATCCCAGCCTCACATAAAAAGACACAGGCTCTCACTCATAAAATTGAAAGCAAAAAACTTGATAATTCATTTGAAGAACAAAAGCCAAAAATACAAAGTCCTGCAATAAGGTATTTCTAAATAAGCCTGAAATTTGAAACTTTTGGAAGGATCTTGATGTGGATCACCTCTTAAGGCTTTCCAGGAAAATCTAAGAGAGAAGGAGATTGCAGATAAGAGATAAGAGATGAGAATGCCTGGTTTATATGAAGTTAGACTCTCTGTGGGCTTCTGATAAAGTCCTTCACAGGCGACAAGTAAATTGGTGTGTTATTTCTGAATTTCCAGAAATTTCTCAATTTCTGTAACAAATTTAGCATTGGTTTAGAAGATTAAAAAGCACATCAGAAGTAAACTAACAAGTAACAGAAAAACTAAAATTCAAAAATAAGGCAAAAGGTGTTAGAAGTTGAAGGATTGTTCTCCAAAAGTAACAAATTCATTTCAGTTAATTAGAGTAGGGGATCAAGATGAATTACTTTATTATGAGTAATGGTGACTATTTTGACAAGTTTTCAGATAAATGCATATTCAATAAAAAATTTCAAGGAAGTAGGCACAACCTTTAGAACTGCACATGGTCCCCATCTGTAGGACTTATAGCCTAAAAAACCAAACTGAGTAAAGTCACAATTGAGTAGCTGGGTCATAGACTAACACCCCAGATTAGAGTCCAGACTGACTAGCAATGCTCAGGACTATAGCAACATTGAGGCTAATGCCAACAGTGGGAAAATCATTCCAACGGGACCCAGGCCTATGCTAAACCATAAAGGCTGACAGCCAAGAAGCTTCCATCAATGAATGGAAAACTCATTCATGAGGGAGCAGGGAAGTTGTCCCCCATTATCCATTCTTCCCTTCTTTCCTTCTTTGTAATAGTATCATTACTGACAACATTTCTAAGACTCTATTATAGCTAGGTGAGGTCATGGAATTAATTATGGCCAGTGGGCTTTCTGTACAGTAAAAAATAAATATTTGCTCTTTGTCCCAAATTCCTGGCACAGAGCTCCTAAAACACTTGAAATTTCCTGAACGATAGGAATGTCTTTTGTTCTTCTTTACAAGCCCCTTTTGACTATATGTGAGCTTATGGAAATGCAGTGACTTAGGGTATGGCCCCTGGAGAGCCTTAGGTTGGGGCTATTCTCCAGGAAACCAAATCTGTGATTAGAGTGTTAGAACTTGCAACATCCTTGAGACCTCCAGGGAGGGGAGTCCAGATTGAGCCCTTATAAGACTGGGGAGCTTTGGGGTTTGTTAACCCAACCACTTCGGAAGATGGTGCGCCCCAACTCCATGAGGACAGAGGCTCCTGAATTCAAGACCCTTTCAGAGCTCACCCTATGTACCTCTTCAGATGGCTGATCATCTGTATCCTTTATAATACACCACTAAATGTAAGTAAAGTGTTTTTCTGAGTCCTGTGAGTCACTCTAGCTAATTATCAAATCTGAGGAGGACTGTGAGAATCCCTGAATTTGTTGTCAGCCAAACAGAAGTGTGGGTAGCCTAGACACACCATTTGCAGCTGGCCTGTGAAGTGCAGGCAGGCTTATGGGATATGACACTAACTCCAGGTAGATAATTGTCAGAATTGAATTAAATTGTAAGACGGTGTCCAGTAATTGTGGAATTGGTATGGAAAGCCACCACATATTTAGTGTCAGAAAGAAACTTAGAGGGCTGTAAAAGGAAAAGTGTCATTTGAATCTTCCAGAAAGTATCCTGAAAGTGGGGAGGCATACTCTTCTCTCCCCTCTTTCCTCTTTCCTGATGGCAGGAAAGCAAATGTAATGGTTGGAGCTCCAGGAGTCATCGGGACCCTGTCCTTAGGAATGAAAGTTACACAGGGCAGAGTCACAGGATGAAATGAACCTGGGTCCATAAACTACAAGCTGCCATATCAGCTCTGGACTGCCTATTTCCACACTCTATGTGAGACAGAAAGAGCTTTCTATTTTGCTTAAGCCAGTATTTGTATAAGATTTATTTCACACATAGAGCCAAATCTAAACCCAAATGATACAAGAAACTCTAGAATGTAAGCTTTGAGATCTCAGTATGGGATTTTTTACTACCCATACTGTGTTCAAAGTATTCATAGAGAAAAAAAAAAAATCCATGACTGAATTTGTGTTGAAATAAAATAAGGTCATACCCCAGCACAGTACCACATGCCTATAATCCCAGCTACAAGGATGGTTGAGGCAAGAGGTTTACTTGAGCCCAAGCGTTCTGGGCTGTAGGGATCTGTGCCGATCGGCTGTCCACACTAAGTTCGGCATCAACACCGTGACCTCCCCAGGAGTGGGGACCACCAGGTTGCCTAAGGAGTGGTGAACCAGCCCAAGTCAGAAAAGTAAGTCATACATAGAATCTGCCTGAAACACTAGAGTAGCCTCGGTTTTTATTTGTGTTTGGCTTGGTTTTTGTTTCTTAATATATTGACCCATTATTTTCATCTCTCCACTGTATTCTATCAGCTCAAAAGTCCCCACAACCTAATTCTCTCTTGGTCCTCAATTTTCTGTTATAGAAATCAAGAGAACAAAATCTAACTAGCTTCAAAAAGGAATCATTGAAAAGCACAGATTTACACATTTTTAACATCTCATCCCCTAAACATGTTGTTCTTAAGGAAATACCCAGTGAGACTCTGGAGCCTAAGTAAATTTATCAATATTAATCACTGTGATTAACATGTATTGAGTGATGTCATGTGCCAAGCACTGTAGCAAATTCTTTACCTCCATTTATTTCTCAAAACAACCTGGTGAAATCGGAGATATTATCTCCAGATAGAGAGGAAGAAAATGAGAAACAGAAAATAGGCAAAGGAAGACAGTTGCCCATATGATGTAGCTAGTAAGTGTTAGCACCTGGCTTAGAACTCCAGGCAGTTTACCTCCAGAGACCATGATAACTATTTTACAATACTACCTCCCTAATAGGGCTGATATCATATTATATGTTTTGTTTGTTTTATAATTTTATTTATTTATTTATTTATGGTTGTGTTGGGTCTTCATCGCTGCAGCCGGTTTTTCTCTAGTTGTGGCGAGTGGGGTCGTTGCAGTGTGTGGGCTTCTCATTGCAGTGGCTTCTCTTGTTTAAGAGCATGGACTCTAGGCATGTGGGTTTCAGTAGCTGTGGCATGCGGGCTCAGTAGTTGTGGTTCCCAGGCTCTAGAGCATAGGCTCAGTAGTTGTGGCACATGGGCTTAGTTGCTCTGCGGCATGTGGGATCTTCCCAGACCAGGGCTTGAACCCGTGTCCCCATTGGCAGGCGGATTCTTAACCACTGTGTCACCAGGGAAGTTCCATATTATATGTTTTTAATTAGCACTTGTAATCAGGAGTTTTAGGGGGTTTTAAAGACCACCCTCATTTCTAGACAAATCTTTTCTCAAAATGATCCATGGAGCACTGGTGGTTCCAAGGGTCAAGCAGTCCTCAGGCAATTTATTTCAGAAACAAAAGCAATTGAACAGTGTTGTTCACATTCACTTAACAAATTCCACAGTGTGGATAAAAGATGGCCATAACATGTTTGACATTTCTGCCACTGAGAAGAGATAGGATAATTCCTCTGCCCTTGAAGCCAGCCTGGTCTTAGTGACTTACTTCATCAATAGAATGTACAAGTGACTTTCTGGGACCTTTAAGTCTGTGTTACTAAAGACCTTAAATCTTCTATCTGCATTTCTTGAGACAGTCATTTTTGGATCCCTGAACCATTGTGTTGGAAACTCATCAGCCCTATTTTACACACCACAGGGAAAGAGCCCTTGACTACCTGGACAGAGGGGGGACCCCAGCTGATCCCAGCCTTCCAGTCATTCACACTAAAGCACCAGGCATGTAAGTGAAGCATCCTTGAGCCCCTAGCCAGCCCAGCCATCATCACTGAATGCCACTGACCCATCCCAGTCAATGCCATGCAGAGCAGAAAAATCAGCCAGCCAAGCCCTGCCCAAACTCCAACCCACAGAACTGAGATGTAGCATGGTGTTGTTTTAAGACAATGAGTTTTGGGGTAGTTTGTTGCATAGTACTAGGTAACCAGAACAATAAAATTAGTAATGATTTTCACAGAATCCCTGTGAGATTCTTACTAATGATTAAGTCTATAAAGGTCACAAAAGTACTTCAAAGACAACATAGGTCTGTTTACTTTGGCTGATGCTGATGGATGCAGCCAATTCAAGCCAATGTATTTACACTTCTGTGTAATTGTTTACAGTTGTTAAATTTATATTTTTGTGAGTATTACAGTCTATCATTAAGCCACCAATCCCCAAAAATGGAACGATGGCTCTATTCTTGTACATGGATGAATAAATACATTTGAAAAGCATAATGGAAAAAGTATAACCCAAAAGAATGTCATAAACATATTTGAACCTAACTCCAGAAAGACCACAGAAAGTGAATCTTTACATGTGTAGTCAAGTGAATCTGTGTGTATGAAAATTTAGCATAAGCAGTCACAACAGCAGAGTGGGAATACAAAGTACATTGATAATTATCTGAAAATTGGATTTTCCCAGACTGGTGATTCATTCTCCTGTGTGTTGTCTGTAATGAAATGTCAAAGAGTAACATGCAGCCATTTTAGCCACTTCCAAGCAAAGCACAACCACCTTTCTGGCAAATCAATGAAGTTTGTCCAGAACAAGGACTAAATGATTGTACTGATTATAGTGCTTGGTTTAAAGCAACTGAAACTGATTCTAGCTATAATAAGCAAATGGGAATTTATTTGAAGAACAATTAAGGGCTTAATACAGAATCAGTGCTAGGCTGAAGAACAAGATTTAATAATGGGTAGAAACAAAAGCATCTCTGAGAGTTTTCCATTAGCACTAAGGCTGGAACAACACTCTCCTTCCCTACCTGAGTCAAAGACCTGGGGAACAAATTACCAGTTATTACTGAAAAAACTATGTGTGGATGGTGGCTTTGGACAGAGCAGCCTCCCTGAATTAGATTTATCACCCCTCTTATTCCACAGCTGGACAGGCACACATCTCCCTGGACAGACGCAGGAGCAAAGCAGAGGGCAGCTCTCCTGCAGACAGGCTGACATGAAGAAGAAGAAAAGATAGGGCTGAGCTGAGTATACCTACTTCCTTCTTCTGAGCTCACAAATCACATGGTCTTCTCCTTCCCAACAGGACTGGGAGTAAGAGCAGCATGATTCAAAAGGCCAGGAAGATTTCTCCACATGGAACCATGAAATGTGGGACAGAGTATTTCCTGTTACCAAGGTCACACTATAGAAGAGTCTGGGCTCTTGCTGATGCTGCCACAGCTATGAATCTTACCATCCACCCAACATCACACCTTATGTCTCTATTTCCTTGGCTACCACAAGAAGCCCTGACTCCCAGGCCATCCCTCCTCACCTCCTTACAGCTCTGTACACTGCCTGATACAGATCAGCCACCCACCCCATACACACTAAAAACCCTTGACCTCCAGAGTAATCATCTGTCATTAGCAAAATGCCTTGAATCATAACCCTTCACTCCAAATATTTGCTTCTCCTTCTGGTTCCAAACAAAATCTTGCCGTCTCCTAAAGACGTTATTTAGTGGTTACTGTTCTTTTTTTTTTTAATAGATATTTATTGGAGTATAATTGCTTCACAATACTGTGCTAGTTGCTGTTGCACAACAAAGCAAATCAGCCGTATGCATACACATGTCTCCATATCCCCTCCCTCTGGAGCCTCCCTCCCATCATCCCTATCCCACCCCTCTAGGTCATCGCAAAGCACCGAGCGGATCTCCCTGTGCTATGCTTCTACTTCCCACCAGCCAACTATTTTACATTCGGTTACTATTTTTGGCCAAACTCAAAGACATGGGTCCTCAAAGTTTCCTAAAATCTTCATAAGTGCTCCTAGAACTTCATGCCATCAGATCATACATAACACCTTTGATCCTTCATTACTGCTATTAATGACAGAGCTCAGAGTCACCCCCCTTCATTCCCAGAAGATTTTAGCTCTCGGCTCTCTCTCTCTACCACTGCTCCTGTCATTATTCTGGATTATTTCAGTATCCACATAAGTTGTCCTAATAATATCCTGCCCTCTAAGTTCATTGTCCTCCTATTTCAGTAATCTTGCCCACTACTCCACCTCAGTCACCTACTCTGTGATTCTATCTTGAACCTTGTTGTATTCATAACCAAATACCCTCCACAATCTCAATTTCAAAATCCCATATTGCAGCTAGCTTCTCCTGTCAATCCACTCGCTCCCTCAAGGAGTGACTCCTCAAATTGTTCACAGTGAGAATGACAATCTGTTGATCCTACTATCTTTTCACTGTCCATCACCCCTGCAGGTCCACATTTTCCTCGTAAATTGGCTTAGATTCCATGGCTTATCATTATAATCATTCTTTGTGTATAACCTCGATGCCCATACCCTTCTCTCTGTTCATCCTACAAGACTGGCAAATCCCAACTCTGGTTAAAGCCATTTCTCTGTATTCTTCATCCCTGTCCAAGGAGTTACACGTTACTTAAGAAAAACACACCACTAGAAAAGGGAACCCTCCCACACTGCTGGTGGGAATGTAAGTTGGTACAGCCACTATGGAGAACAGTATAGTGGTTCCTCAGAAAACTAAAAATGGAATTACCGTATGATTCAGCAATCCTGCTCCTGGGAATATACTCTGATAAAACTATAGTTCAAAAAGGTACATGCACCCCTATGTTCATAACAGCACTGTTCACAATAGCCAAAACATGGAAACAACCTAAGTGTCCATCAACAGATGATAAAGAAGATGTGGTACATATATGCAATGGAATACTACTCAGCCATAAAAAAGAATGAAATAATGCCATGTGCAGCATGATGGATGCAACTAGAGATTATCATACTAAGTAAGTCAGAAAGAGAGAGACAAATACCATATGATATCACTGTGAGGAATCTAAAAAATGGCACAAACGAACCTATCTACAAAACAGAAACTGACTTATACACATAGAGAACAGACTTGTGATTGCCAAGGGGGAGGGGGGTAAAGGGATGGACTGGGAGTTAGGGGTTGGTACATGCAAACTATTACATTTAGAATGGATAAACAACAAGATCCTAACGTATAGCACAGGGAACTATATTCTGTATCATGTGATAAACCACAATGGAAAAAATATTTTAAAAGAAGGTATATATGTGTATAACTGAGTCACTCTGCTGTACAGCAGAGATTGGCAGAACACTGTAAATCAACTATACTTCAATAAAATGTTTTTAATAAATAAATTAATTAAATTTAAAAAGTAAAAGAAAAACACACCACTAAGTTGAATGGCCTTACCCTGAATTTGTGAACAGAAGCCAACAAGTCTCTGTGCTGCTATGTTTTCCTAGTCATTTCTCTTTCCCATCTTCCCTCCCCCTTCAAACTTTGATGCTCCTTTCCCTCTACTGACAACCTTGCCTCTTCAATAACAAAAATAGAATTGATAGAAAAATTCTAAGTTCTCATGACAAAATACGTCATCCTATCTGAATTCAGACCCATATTCTTGGCCTTCTTTCCAATACAAAGGATGACCCATCCATCAGTCATATTTGGTGCAGTGTCCCTCATATTTGTGTTCAAGCAAAATGTTACCCTGCTGGCTTTGAAATGAAGGAGAAGAACATGAGCCAAGGGATGTAGTTCTAGAAGCTGGAAAGGCAAGAAAATGGATTCTCCCAGAGAGCCTCTGGAGGGAGCAAACTTCTTGTCAACACAATGATTTCAATCTGAAGCTGATTTTGGAATTCTGTCCACTGTAAGAGAATAAATCTGTGTTGTTTTACTCCACCAAGTTTGTACTGTAGCCATAGGAAATTAATACAATATATATACAATGTGAGAACAAAATTACTATCACATGGGTACCACATTGGACGTCTGAATTTAGAGCTGAACAAAATCACTGATATTCAGAGTATGAATGTGCTGTTGACATAGGTGTAATACATACACAAGGGCGATGTGCCAGTAACATTTTGCTTTAATGCTAAAAATCCATGAGCTGGAATGTAGACTCAAGAAAGATACATTGGGACCAGTACTGATCAGCATTAGTTATGTATACAGCAAGCAAGAACATTAATAAAGGAATAGTTTTTCTTGAATGTCATTTCACACATGGCCTTTTCAAAGAACAGGTTGTGGTCAACAGTTCTTAATTCAGTGTTAAATGGAATAGCACAGAAACACATATGATCTAACTAAAGGCCCTGAGCATATCACATTTCAGTGGGCTTTGGGAAAAATATGAGCATCAATACACAACTCTGCTGATTAACACTGGATTATGCTGACTGTTGAGTGGAAAGATGCTTATATGTATTTTAAAATTCAAGAAAAGATAATATTAATTCATGACATTGATAACTAAAGAATAATTCTATTATTTTATGTGACTTGATTAAGTAGAATACTTCAGTAATATATTCAGAATATTTAGTAGCTTGAATCTAAGAGTTCTAAAATATTATGATTTTTTAATATGTTGAGAATAAGACACCAGCCTGTCTTAAAAAGACAAAACTGCAATATGAATGACTCAATCTAATATAATTTTACCCTTTCCTAACACTTGATTTTCTTCACCCACTGAGGAAAGTAGATGATAATGCATTATTGCATATGTTTTTTTAAGTAAAACAAAATATTTCAAAAGAATGTGAAATTTTCCAAAGCTGAAAGAAACCAAAGCTGAATACCATTCACCATTTATTCTAAGAAGCATTTAATTTTTCTGCTTTCAAGGGTAGTATACTCATTTGAGCATTTAACCAAAAGCTGAAATATTTGCTGAAATATCTTCCCATAATTTCTAGACTTATACTCCATCCAAACACAATATGACAGTTGCCTTTTTCAATTATCTATAATAGATTCTGCTTTCCAATGTACACACATAAAAGAAGTAAAAGAAGAAACCATCTGGGTATGAGATGTGATCTATGGCTTCAAATAGCTGTAATTTAATAATATATACAATATTCAAAGACTAATGATATCATCCCAGTAAGTGAATAAATCAAAATTATTTTTATTTTATAAATATTCTGCTTGTATTTTTATTGCTGTAAATCTGTTTTTAAATTTATCTAAAATTGGTAGTTTGGTTCTATATTAAAATGTACATTATGACCATTATATAGTCTGTGGATGACAAAAGTTTCAGAAATATTAGTCTATATTATAAGCCAATTTTATGATTCTGTCCAAACTGGTTAATTCCTTGTAGAATAAATCACTAGCATGACACTTTTCAGCATGGTGTAGTGACTGAAGAACTACAAAAATAAACTCCTGAAGAACACCAAATGTTTGGAAAAATTATTCCAGAATCTCTCATTTCCCTCACTTTTCTTTACTGTTTTTCATGATTTCCTGCCATACATTCTCATTGAGATATTAGTTCCATAACTTCTCACTGATTTGAAGTGCCAACTGGTTACTTGCACAGCCTCTTACCTTTGTTTTTGCTTTCTGAATTCCATATGGTCTTCTTTCCTGTATTTTTCTAAAATGGCTATAGCAATATTTCTTGTCTCACGTACTTTTGTAGAATCTTGCTACTCCCCATCAAGAGCCATAGCCTATTTCTCCTCTCCTTAAACCGGACTGTGACTTTTTTTTACCACCTCATTGAATAAAATGTGTCATAAATAATGCTGCATGACTCCCAGGGCTAGGTCATAACAGATTATTTCATTTCTACCTGTCTTTTGCTTTGGGGATGCTTGCTTTTAGAGCCCATGCACCATTCTCTGAAGAAGTCCAAACAAGCTCATGCAGAGAGACCACACAAAGAGATCCATATGGGGAGGATCTGACACCCCAAGCAGTAGTTGTCATCCAACACTAGACATGTGACTGAGCAAGCCTTTAGGTGATTCCAGCCCATAGCTTTTGAGCTTCCCCAACTAACATAAAGTGAAGCAGAAATGAGCTATCTCCACTGAGCCTTGCATAAATTACAGTGGTTTGTTCTGCAGCCATAGTATCTAGAACACAACCAAGAAGTAACTTGAACTAAGAAATAGAGTAAATCCAAGACTTTAACAACCTACCATAGAACTAACTGTTATTGCCGGTCCTGGAAAAGACAACACCCTGTGTAATAAGCAGAAAAATATATCTAACAACCACACATAGGTAACATAAGAAAAAACAAAAAATAAGAATCAAAACTTTCAAGGTAATGAAATACTCCATGAATGATGATCAACAATGATCTTAGATTTGGTTTGAAAATAAGATTCACAGGATAAAACAGGTTTAGCCAAGCACTGAGTTTATCATGTAAATCACTGGCATTTTTATCAAGAAGTCTTTGACTGGACCCCTGGATAGGCACAGTTGGTTGCAAGAGATAAGGGTGACATGAGTAGACAAGCTCCACATGAAAAATCTGGCAACACTGTTCCTGTTTTTTAAACAACCCTACTCATGTAGCATAGCAGGGTCTATGTGTCAATTCACAGTCTTGCCATTCCAGGTACACTCCATAAATCAGGTGTTGTACATTAAGCAAAAGCAATAACCAGGTAACCATGTCCTGATACTATTAACATTTTAAATATATATTAACTTGGTACAATTTCAGAGACAGTGTTGTAAGAAGTTAACCTAAGGTCTTCTGAGGCATTCCTGGATCTGCGGGAGGGGGGACAAGGGGGACAGGGAGCAGAAATGATAAGACTAATCTTAACCCATTAACTAACACACACACCCCACAGGAAAACTTTCTCCAGTATAAAGTAAATGTCAATAAACTAACTAACTATTTCATGTATGAAAAAACACCACAATCCCAAATTTAGAAACTCAAAATAGAAGTAGACAAAAACTAGACAGATATTTAAAAAGAGCTGATGAAACACCAGAAACAGATTCAAAAAAAAAAAGACAAAATCAGTTCAAAAATAAAAACTAAATTACAAAACTCCTGAGGGAGAATAGATAAACATTGAAGGTATGGTAAGAGACACAAAGGATAAAAGGAAAAGAATTCCACAATTTAAAAAATGGCACAAAAGATCACCTAGTTGGGTGGGATAGGGAGGGTGGGAGGGAGGGAGACGCAAGAGGGAGGAGATATGGGAAGATGTGTATATGTATGACTGATTCACTTTGTTATAAAGCAGAAACTAACACCATTGTAAAGCAATTGTACTCCAATAAAGATGTAAAAAAAAAATAATAAATTTTTAAAAAATGGCACAAAAACAGAGGCACAAATTTGCTCATCACATTCTCCAGGATAGATCAGATCTTGGGTCACAAATCAAGCCTTGGTAATTTTAAGAAAACTGAAATCATATTAAGTATCTTTTCCAACCACAATGCTATGAGACTACGTATCAATTACAGGAAAAAATATCTGTAAAAAATACAATCATGTGGAGGCTAAACAATACACTACTTAATAACCAAGAGATCACTGAAGAAATCAAAGACGAAATCTAAAAATACCTAGAAACAAATGGAAATGAAAACACGATGACCCAAAACCTATGAGTTGCAGCAAAAGCAGTTCTAAGACGGAAGTTTATAGCAATACAATCCTAACTCAAGAAATAAGAAACATCTCAAATTAACAACCTAATCTTACACCAAATGTAATTAGAGAAAGAAGAACAAAACAACCCCAAAGTTAGCCAAAGGAAAGAAATCATAAAGATCAGACCAGAAATAAATGAAAAAGAAATGAAGGAAACAATAGCTAAGATCAATAAAATTAAAAAGTGGTTCTTTGAGAAGATAAAAAAAAATTGATAAAACATTAACCAGACTCATCAAGAAAAAAAGGGAGAAGACTAAAATCAACAGAATTAGAAATGAAAAAGGAGAAGTAACAACTGACACTGCAGAAATACAAAGGATCATGAGAGATTACTGCAAGCAACTATATGCCAATAATATGGACAACCTGGAAGAAAATGGACAAATTCTTAGAAAAGCACAATCTTCCGAGACTGAACCAGGAAGAAATAGAAAATATAAACAGGCCAATCAGAAGCACTGAAATTGAAACTGTGATTAAAAATCTTCCAACGAACAAAAGCCCAGGACCAGATGGCTTCACAGGCAAATTCTATCAAACATTTAGTGAAGAGCAAACACCCATCCTTCTCAAACTCTTCCAAAATATAGCAGAGGGAGGAACACTCCCAAACTCATTCTACAAGGTCACCATCACTCCGATACCAAAACCAGATGAAGATGTCACAAAGAAGGAAAACTACAGGTAACACTGATGAACATAGATGCAAAAATCCTCAGCAAAACACTAGCAAACCTAATCCAACGGCACATTAAAAGATCATACACCATTATCAAGTAGGGTTTCTCCCAGGAATGCAAGAATTCTTCAATATACACAAATTAATCAATGTGATACACCATATTAACCAACTGAAGGAGAAAAACCAACTGACCATCTCAATAGATGTAGAAAAAGCTTTGGCAAAATTCAACACCAATTTAGGATAAAAACCCTCCAGAAAGTAGGCATGGAGGGAACTTACCTCAACATAATAAAGGCCGTATGTGACAAATCCACAGCCAACATCATCCTCAGTGGTGAAAAACTGAAACCATTTCCACTAAGATCAGGAAAAAGAGAAGACTGCCCACTCTCACCACTATTATTCAACATAGTTCTGGAAGTTTTACCCACAGCCATCAGAGATGAAAGAGAAATAAAAGGAACCCAAATCAGAAAAGAAGAAGTAAAGCTGTAACTGTTTGCAGATGACAAGATACTATACATAGAGAATCCTAAACATGCTACCTGAAGACTACAGGAGCTAATCAATGAATATGGTAAAGTAGCAGGATACAAAATTAATGCAAAGAAATCTCTTGCATTCTTGTACACTAATGATGAAAAATCTGAAAGAGAAATTAAGGAAATGCTCCCATTTACGATTGCAACAAAAAGAATAAAATACTTAGGGATAAACCTACCTAAGGAGAGAAACGACCTGTATGTGGAAAACTGTAAGACACTGATGAAAGAAATTAAAGACGATACACACAGAATGAGAGATATACCATGTTCTTGCATTGGAAGAGTTAACATTGTGAAAATGACTATACTACCCAAAACAATCTACAGATTCGGTGCAATCCCTATCAAATTACCACTGGCATTTTTCACAGAACTAGAACAAAAAATTTCACAATTTGTATGGAAACACAAAAGACCCCGAATAGCCAAAGCAATCTTGAGAAAGAAAAAGGAAGCTGGAGGAATCAATCTCCCTGACTTCAGAGTATACTACAAAGCTACAGTAATAAAGACAGTATGGTACTGGCACAAAAAAAGAAATATAGATCAATGGAACAGGATAGAAAACCCAGAGATAAACCCACACACATATGGTCACCTTATTTTTTATAAAGGAGGCAAGAATATACAATGGAGAAAAGACAGCCTCTTCAATACATGGTGCTGGGAAAACTGGACAGCTACATGTAAAAGAATGAAATTAGAACACTCACTAACACCATATACAAAAATAAACTCATAATAGATTAAAGACCTAAATGTAAGGCCAGACACTACAAAACTCTTAGAGGAAAACATAGGCAGAACACTCTGACATAAATCACGGCAAGATCCTTTTTGACCCACCTCCTAGAGAAATGGAAATGAAAACAAAAATAAAGAAATGGGACCTAATGAAACTTAAAATTTTTGCACAGCAAAGGAAACCATAAACAAGACAAGCCTCAGAATGGGAGAAAATATTTGCAAATGAAGCAATTAACAAAGGATTAATCTCCAAAATTTACAAGGAGCTCATGCAGCTCAATATCAAAAAAAACAAACAAGCCAATCCAGAAATGGGCAGAAAACTTAGACATTTCTCCAAAGAAGACATACAGATTTTCAACCAACACATGAAAGAATGCTCAGCATCACTAATCATTAGAGAAATGCAACTCAAACCTACCATGAGGTATCACCAGTCAGAATGGCCAACATCAAGAAATCTACAAATAATAAATCCTGGAGAGGGTGTGGGGAAAAGGGAACCCTCTTGCACTGTTTGTGGGAATGCAAATTGATACAGCCACTATGGAGAACAATATGGAGGCTTCTTAAAAAGCTAAAATAGAAGTACCATATGATCCAGCAATCCCAGTACTGGGCATATATCCTGAGACATCCATAATTCAAAAAGAGTCATGTACCACAATGTTCATTGCAGCTCTATTTACAATAGCCAGGACATGGAAGCAACCTAAGTGTCCATCGATGGATGAATGGATAAAAAAGATGTGGCACATATCAATAATGGAGTATTACTCAGCCATAAAAAGAAATGAAATTGAGTTATTTGTATTTGTATTTTTTTAAGATGTTAAAAATAAATAAATAAAAAGCTCAACTTTTTTAACAGACTCATTGGCCATTTGTATAGTATCCTTTGTGAGGTGTCTGCTCAAGTTTTTGCCCATTTTTAATTGTGTTGTAAATATTTTTATTGAATTATAGGATTGTTTTATATGTTAATGCATTTTTTATTGTATTTAGTATTGTGGATACTTTTGATACTTTCACCTAATTTTTGGCTTTCATGTTCATTTTCTTAATTATGACTTTTATTTATTTTTGTTTGTTTGTTTAACATTTTTATTGGAGTATAGTTGCTTTACAATGTTATGTTAGTTTCTGCTGTATAACAAAGTGAATCAGCTATACATATACATGTATCCCCATATCCCCTCCGTATTGTGTCTCCCTCCCACCCCCTCTATCCCACCCCTCTAGGTGGTCACAAAGCACGGAACTGATCTCCCTGTGTGATGCAGCTTCTTCCCACTACGTATCTATTTTACATTTGGTAGTGTATATATGTCATTTCTACTCTCTCACTTCTTCCCAGCTTACCCTTCCCCCTCCTCGCGTCCTCAAGTCCATTCTCTCCATCTGCGTCTTTATTCTTGTCCTGCCCCTAGGTTCATCAGAACCTTAATGTTGACTTTTAATGAGCAAAATTTTTTAACTGTAAGTCCAATGTATCACTTTTATCTTTTAAGGTTAGTGTTTTCTGAGTCCTGATAAGGAAATTTCTAAGGTCATAAAATATTCTATGTTTTATTTTATAAGCTTCATAGCTTTCACTTCATATTTAGGTTTATGATTCATATCAAATTAATTCTTATAAATAGCATGAGATTAGGATTGTTATTTTTTTCCATGTGGATATTCAGTTGTTCTTCCACTATCTGATGAGAAAAAAAGCTATTCTTTCCCTCAATGAATTTATTTGGTACCTTTATCAAAAGTAATTTTGGCATAAATTCTAGAACGTCTATCTCATTTTCAATCATCTGTTTGATAGTTTTCATATCAATATTGTCTTGATCACTGTAACTTTATGGTAAGTTTAAAATAAGGTGGTGGAAAATACTCAAACTTGATTATATACATTTGCAAATTTTACAGTTGACTTCTCCATTTTCACAAAAAATTGCCCAGATTTTGACTGAAATTGTATTAAATCTATAGATCAGTTTGTAGATAATTGACATCTTATCAACACTGATTTTTCTACCCCATAAATATGGTACACCTTTCCATGTATTTAGGTCTTCTTTAATTTCTCTGAGGAGTC
This sequence comes from Platanista minor, assembly GCA_004363435.1. Classification (NCBI taxonomy): domain Eukaryota; kingdom Metazoa; phylum Chordata; class Mammalia; order Artiodactyla; family Platanistidae; genus Platanista; species Platanista minor. The sequence goes on along the minus strand of RJWK010000024.1, from coordinate 90,058 downwards.
TTTGGTAGCTTCCAGTGTAAAAAAAGTCATACATATTTTAAATTAAATTTATCCCTAAGTATAACATTTTTTATTGTTATTGTGAATGGAATTGGAATTTTCTTTTTGTTTTCCATATTGGTCCTGGCTAGAACCTTCAATAAAAAGTATGCAATAGAAATGGTGAGAGCAAACATCCTTTCTTTGTTCCTGAACTTAGGAGAAAAGCATTTAATCTTCAGATGTCATCTGTAGGATTTTCATAGATGTCTTTTGTTAAGCTGAGGAAGATTCCCTCTCTTTCTACTTTTCTGTGTGTTATTTATCATGAATTGGTGCTGAATTTTATAACTATATTGAAATGGTCATGCGATTTACTCCTATATTCTTTCAATGTGGTAAATTTTATTAATTTTTTAATATTAAACCAACTTTGCATTCATCAGATTAAACTCTCTTGGTCAGGATATACTGTCCTTTCGATATGCTGACATTTTCTCAAGGATTTTTGCATCTATGTTCATGAGAGTATGAGCCTATAGTTTTTTCTTGTAATACTCTTTTCTATTACTGGTATCAGGCTTAAATTGGTCTCTTAATATGTACTGGGAAGTATTCCCTCTTCTTCTGTTTTCTGAAGGAGTTTGCATAATATTAACATAACTTTTTTCCTGAAGACCCAAGGGGATTCAGCACAGATTTCTAGTTCCTTAACTAAGCAGCTCCCTCCTCTCCAGGATTCTGCTCCATAAATTCCAGATGCCTCATCATCCCTGACTCTGATTTTTGTCTCTTCAATTTATTGACACCACTGACTTCTGTTTGGACCCTGCTTCACTGTGCCAAATCTGGAAAGTGACTACAGGCAAAAGTTGGGCTCATATGTGATTATATTCCCTCAGGGGGTCAAGGTCCTGCAATGCCTACTGACCAACATCTAAAAATAGTTGTTTCATGTATTTAGTCCAATTTCATAGTTGCTTATGATGGTTTAACTCTAGTACTAGTTACTTTATTATGGTCAGTAATAGAAATCCATCAGAATTTTTTAATTTAATTTTTTAATTAAAGTCTTTAAATAATTCAATCTCATGGTTCAAAATTTAAAAATTATAAAGGGTGTCAAATTCAATATACTGGCTTATCACATGTGTGCCAACCTTCTGTACTGCACAGGATGGAAAACCCAAGACTACATTTATATATGTATGTATGTATGTAGGCTGCACTGTGCAGCACATAGGATCTTAGTTTCCCAGCCAGGGATCAAACCCATGCCCCCTGCAGTGTAAGCACAGAATCTTAACCACTGGACCGCCAGGGAAGTCCCTAACAGTACTTTTCAATATACACTTGAAGTTCTAGATATAAATTATATTCTACCAATCAGATATACTTTTATGAAAATTGCATTTGGAACTAGGATATGTGGGGAGAGAGAAAGTATGAGAGTTTTCTTGATGAAAATAGTAGAGGCTGATTTCTAGATTGTAGCTAAGGCATGGTTTTCCTGTAGCCAGCAGTTTGGCTATCACTTTCTGATTTCTGGATTGAAACTAAATGGGTATGATTCTGCAACAACAAGTTGAATCATCAGTTTTCTGGTATGAAAGATGTAGCATTTCCCTTAATAGCCTTAGGTACTCTGGGAGTTCATAGGTGAGGTCTAGTCTAAAGTCCTCCAGAGCTTTTTTCCAAAGTTGATCATCTGTGGCAAGCCCCAGATAACAGCCTCATTTCTCCTCAGATTTTTCTTCCACATCTTGTTCATGCACTCTATGTTTCAGACAGGCAAAGGAAATAATAAATCGGGTGTGATATATGATTTTCCCCCAATTTTTAAAAAACTGCTAAAGACTATCCTTCCATAAGCCTTATCTGTCAAATCATAATGCAGAAAAAAGGATAAGAAGAATTATGACAAGTCTAAGCAGTTGAGACCTTTTCTCAATTTACAAATAGGTTTAATACAATAGTCCAAGGTAAACTGATATGACTTATTATCTATTAATGGTATGTTTAATTTCTAGATTTATAGAAGCCCATCCTAACAAAAGACTCGATTTTATTGTAATGACAAAAGGATTACCTGCTTTTCTTTATTCTGCACTATCTCACAGATCAGGTTAGAAAACAAAAGAGTCATTTCTTTAATATATAAAAATTCCTGCATGATCTATTTCATTCTCACACTGCAGGAGCAGTTGAGAGGGGAAAACAAAAACAAAAACAGTATTTTAATGAGAAAATTGTCTAAAATTTCTGACAAGTTTAACTTGGTCTGAAGATTTGACTTACCCAAATTTTATGACCTGAAGGGCCACATCAAATTGGAAAACTAAATTGTCTCAACAAATAATTATAGCAGGCCTAACAGGTTTCTTGTATCTACCTGAAAAACATTCCATTACAGTTATCTGATAATAATAGCACTTTATATTTTCAAGCTCTTAGTGTTATCATTCACAGGCCAAATCTGCCTTTGCAAAGTCTCACTTACCAAAGTTCCCAAATCTAACCTAGATATTGAGTCCAAATCATGGAACATATATGAGGTCTCATTTGACCCTTTCTGAATCAGACCATACCAAGTGTTCCTGACAACTCACATTGCCATAAATTGCCACATTAGAGAAACATGGACATTCGCAGCCCACAACAAAGAAGATTCCCATTCAAGCCTATAACCCAGTGGACAGACACTTTCTTTTCATCATGAAGTCAACATAATAACACTGGCAACCCAACACTGACAAAGTTCCTCTACAACTTGCTTAGATGGGAATTTTACCTTCTCTTAGAAAGCCAGCACTTGAAAGAAGTACACTGTGAACTTCACATTTGGTAAATGATTGTTACCTTTTCATACTACACTGGTCCTTTAGGATTAAAATGGTATTTACAGCTGAATGAAAACTAGGCACAGTGGTACAGGCCAAACATACCGTGTGTAGGATTCACCAAACAATGCTGAGGTAATCTTGGTGGCTAAATGTTTAATGTACTTGATCATATTTACATACATTATGCAACTATAGCTCAGATTATACTCTTTCCCGGTTACTTTTTTTTTTTTTTTTAACATCTCTCCTAATACCCCAGCCAAGAGGTATTATCCTGACTACAAACAGCCCAGATTCTCAAACTGGGCTGACCTCATCCAGAACAAATATTTTATTTCCAGATCTGATTACTGCCCAAAGTGTTATCCTGCCCACTTTATTATTAAAAGCATTATTCAACCTTATTAATATCCTATTATCAACTTGACTATGCTCCCCAGAATGGACCTTCATTAAAGCAAGCTTCTCACAAACCTGGGACTCCACTTTCATTTCAAAAATAAATAGATAAATAAATAATAAGTCACAGATCTAAATTTGGATTAGCCCCAAATTATTGTTCATTTTGATCAAAACGTATTAGACCCTAACAGAATTAGGTTAAATAATCTGAAATACATAATGAACCTTCCAGGTGTGTTCTTCCTAACTCTGCTCAAAACTGAAAGGGAACAGAAATGTAGCAACTTCTTCCTCAACCTGACTCAGACCACTACCCTCTTAGAATATGGTTTAGTCTGTGCCCATGGCCCAGCCAATGGAGATCAAGGCATGCAACTCCTGATCCAGTCAGATTGCCCATTTTAGTCTAAACTCATCTGGATTAAATATATTGTTTCAAAATAAGTCTCTCATTCATGTGTTCAAACTAAGAGTCACAGTTATAATGAGCTCCAGCAACTGAGAATCTGATAATAGTAATACAGTTATAAATATACCATGAGAATAACCGTTCTTGTTTTAAATGGAACAAAAAGAGGGAAACTGAAGTGGAAATTTCCTCCTGCTTTGATTTCTACTTTACATGTAAATGAATCATTACATTAAATATAACAATTTTTATGTAATATTATATTTCTGTATTTCCAGATTCAAAGGTGAGAGAATCTACATGATCTAAATTTAGAAAATCTGTCACTGCACAAACATCAAAACCATAAAACTGGACTCTGATAATGGGGAATGTATCCCTTAAAAATACTTCTTTTATGTGGCTAACCTCAATATTTTGCTTGAAAAATTTATGCATGCAATAGCTCTATGGAACACTCACACCAAACTGATATCTCCAGTTTAAGCAATAACAATATGAAAGTTTCAGTGCCATGTTCTGGAGGGATTTAACCTTAGTTTTTCTGAACTGGGGGACAATGAGTACAGTGGGGGTTAAGGATGAGGCTCCTTATTGAAAAGAGGATAACTAATCAGGAGTCTATTCAGGACAATGAACCTTCCAGTTCCCTGGTCCCTTTGAATCTGAGGAAACTGTTTCCAAGATTTATACTATCCCAGAGAAGAGACTGAGGGTTATTCTTTGGGGAAATGACTTACCTACAAGAAAAGATACTGAAATTAAAATTTAGAGATCCCCAAACAAAATAGCCTGATGACCCTGCCCTATGAGAGATGCAGCCCTGCCCAAACAGTGAGCTTTCCATTCTTAATATAGGTGGAGATGAAAGTTAGCAGACCTTTGAGGCATACCTCTCACAGAAGGCAGAGACTAAAGCAAGCAACAAAGGAATGTGGATGACACAGACACAATGAAAGGAGAAGCAAAGCTGAAAGACAAAACTATTATTATAACCATGAAGAGAACAAAATGTTACTACATGAGAGAAAGGCAGAGCAAGAGAGGGAGGAGAAGAAATTCAGAGACACAAAAAAATCCCTGAGAAATTAAAAACTATGATGGCACACAATTACAAAACAACATTAATAAATATTCAAGCATAACACTGAGAAAACCTGCAATAAACAATATAAAGACAGTATATTGGGAAATAATGGTAAAAAGATGTGAATATAAGAGGATTTTGCAAGGTAGTCCAACTTTTGAACAATACGAGTTACAGAGAGAACAGAAAAAATAGGAGAAGAATTTACCAAGGAAGTAATTCAAGAGAGTTTCCCAGATAACAAAGTCATGAACTTAGAAATTAAAAGGCCCACAGAGTGACCGAAACTTAAATTCAAAAGACCTCTATCAGGGCATGTAATCACAAAACATCAAGATACCAGGGAGAAAGACAATATTCTAAAAGCTTCTAGAGAGAAGTTAAAGAGGACATACAAAGAATTAGGTATTAAAATGGAAAAGAAATTTCAGCAACAACATTGAAAGCTAGAAGACAATGGAAAAACAACTTCAAAATTGTGAAGAAAAAATTATTTTCCAACACATTTTCATACCAAACCAAGCCAGCTATCAAATGTGAGCACAGAATAAAAAACATTTTCAATTATGAGAGGTTTTTGAAACTTTTTCTATGAATTATTTCTTGGGAAACTACTGAAGAATACGTTCCACTCAAAAAAGTTTAATAGGGCTTCCCTGGTGGCACAGCGGTTGAGAGTCTGCCTGCCGATGCAGGGGACACAGGTTCGTGCCCTGGTTCGGGAGGATCCCACATGCTGCAGAGTGGCTGGGCCCGGGAGCCATGGCCGCTGAGCCTGCGCGTCCGGAGACTGTGCTCCACGATGGGAGAGGCCACAACAGTGAGAGGCCTGCGTACCGCAAAAAAAAAAAAAAGTTCAATAAATCAATAAAGATAAAAACATAGGGTCCAGGAAACAGGGATTCTAACTCAAGTTCAAGGCAAAGACGATTTCTAGGATAACAAATGGCAATGGTGTATAGAAAGCCTAGAGGAAGCTCCAGGAAGAACGTGTACAAGAAAAAAATTGTAACAGATACATTTTCTCATGTTTCTGATCATAATAAAGGTGTTTTAGAGTCTTTTCCAGGAATTTATGTTGAAAATATTGATGACTTTGTAGAAATCTAATCAAATAATCAAAAACTCAAGAAATAGAAATATACTGACTAACATAGGCATGATAAGTAGAGCTATAAAGATGAAACACCTACAATTGTGTAAGTAGTTACTTTTGTGAAATGAGCCTTGAGAGAATTAGAATTCTACTATTATTTGAGTTGCAAATTATATACTGTAGTAACTTTTTTTTTTTTTCTTAATCCAAAAAGAATTTATTGACTCTTGTAACTAGAAATCCAGCATTATTTAGCTGCAGGTATGTCTGGATGTAGGATTTTTTTTTTTAAGTTGCTTTTAGTCTCTTGGCTATGCTTTCTTCTTTTTTTTGGCTTTAAAGTGCTTTTTTATTTCACACACACACACACACACACACACACACACACACACACACTGTATTTGATTTTTACAAGAGATAAATAAACTGACACCAAGCATTGTAAATGGATGACCACAACAAAAGCAACAATGATTGCAATTACCAAACATGAAACACACTCATACTATGTCATGATATTGACATTCAGTCCAGTAATCCTCCACTGTAACAGCTCCTTTACTTTGCAGTGAAAATTGATTTGTATATTTTCTGCCCCTTTTAAAAAGGACTTTGAGGCACATAATCTTCAAGGCTCATGTCCACTTCCTGAAATTTATCTTAGGGAAAAAAATTAAAGGCAAACACAAAAGTACACCTACAGCTATGTTCATTATAGCATTGTTTATTATAGTAGGAAACAGAAAATAAACAAAATGCCCAGAAATAGATTAGATATATGTCCTGATATATGTTATTGAATACCAGTACTAAATATGAAGCTGCAGACACTTTTCGATGTTGAACATTTTCACAATGTATTAATAAGTAAAAATGGTATGCACATGATCCTATCTTTTATAAATAAGAAAAAGACACATGGAAAAAGTTTGGTAGAAACTTAATGAATGAACAATGACATTAATCATCATGAATTCTGGGTGAAAGGAGTACAGAGACTTCTTTTTTCAAGCCACTTTGTTTCTCTGTAACCTCACACTAAAAATATGGTAGTGGATTAGAAAAATGGTAACAACATTTTGCAGTTACTCTTATCAAAAGGTGAAGTCTATTTCCTCATCCGTTGAATCTAAGCTGGCCTTGTGACCTGCTTTCACCAATAGAATGTGGCAAAGTTACACTGTGTCAGTTCTGAATCTAGGTCTTGCTGGGAAGAAAATTCTTCCTCTACCAATTCAGGTGCTTGGGGGCCTGCAAGTTAATTGACAACAAACAGATTAACAAGAGAATAACTTAATTCACAGGCATGTGGGATCATCCTGTAAGGAATGGATCACCAAACAGCTAGGAGTAAAGGTTTGTACACCAGCTTAATAGGGTAAGGAGGGAGAGACAGAGCTTCTTTGGAAAAAAATATAGGCTTCTAGGAGGAAAAAATGGAAGATATGGAAGCTTCTGATAAAATTTATTTAGGAATTTCTCATTCTGGTGCTTATGGTCAGTCTCCTTCCTGGCTGGAAACTACCTCAGAGAGGGGATTTATAGCAGTTTCATTCTCAGAAAGCTCTGCCGTTAATCAGATAAGCAAGGCTCAGCAAAGGCTTCCTCCTGTATCTGCTGTATCTCAAACATCTTCAGTTTAAAGTAAAATCTCTATACCATTCTGGTGGATTTGGGTCCTTTCAGCCTCATGACAATGTGCAGCTTCTGCTCTCCCATTCCTACTCTCTCATGCTTGCAATCGGGTCCCCATGCAACAAGCCTGGTGGAGAATGACAGCACATGGAGAGAGCCCCTGCCATCCTAGACATCCAAGCTGAGGCTCCCAAACCAGCTAGTCCCAGCTCCCCAAGAGCTGAACTCAGACTCACCAGCCAGGCCAGCTGACCACAAACAAGGCCCAGACAAGAACCACCAGCTGAGTCCAGCCTAAACTGCCAACCTACAGGAACATCATTGCTTTAAGCTACTAAGTTTTGGGGTGGCTTGCTGTGTAGCAATAGGCACCTGACAGAGAAATATATTGTTTTCAAGAAAGTATGGCAATAAATGATTTACTGAAAACAACGAATGGTTGTTTAACAACTAAAGTTAAATATTTGGTGACATGAAAACATTCATCTCAAAATGATGGACAAGAAATTTATTAAGATCTTTCCTGGTTGTCTGTCTCTATATGAGAAGAATAAGAGATGACATTAAAGCCAATAAAAGGAGACCTTTCCCTATGTGCAAGGCATAATAATTAATGTGAGGGCTTTACTTTACCCACTGGGAATTACAGAGTCAAACAGCTTAGCAGGAATCCCAGAAATACTGAACAGCATTTCAGTACAAATTTGAACAATGTATTTGATAGGTCAAAAGAAGCTAAATCATAAGGGTAAGGTCCTTAGATACTGAAACAGGAAGCGATAGAGAAGAGATTGCCAACAGCATGCACTGAGTTTGCCCTCAGCTGCTATGACTCAAAGGGGTCATTACCTGGAAGAGCACTGTTTTTCAGCCTCGGGTTTCACACAGAGATTACTAGCTTACTCTTTTATTTTTATTATTACCACTACATACCCCAGCCATTATTGTTATGTAGGATTGGACAACTTGGTGTACTGATGGGGTTTTAAGCCTTTCCTAGATGCATCTGGCAGTAAAAACCACCAGTTGAGATAGGAAACTAGATGGGAAAGGAAAGCCATTTCTCCTCCCCTGTTGGACTTTGAATCGCATTACTACTCAATCAAGATCCTAGGAACCAGCTGACTGTTTAAAAAAAAAAGAGATAAAGTGAGTTTTCTTTTTCCTGATTTCTGCAACAGAGATTCCTAGAATCATATTATGTATGCAAAACACACTGTGTTACAAAGTTGATACTTCTGTTCCTTGGGAGAGCCAATTTAGAATTATTTTGTTTTGTCATTTGTGTGTGTGTGAGAGATCCAGTTTTATTTTACAGGGATATATGGGATTAGTCCCAATCGTTTCTGTTTCAATGCAGGGCAGTTGTTGAAAATCTAGTTGGTCCTTGAAATGGCACAAACATCTTCTGGTGATAAGGATGAGATACTTTTATTGATAAGGCTTCTTTCTAAGAAAGTGTCACATAGTAACCAAAAATTATACAGAGTAACAGTATGAAATACAAAACTGTGTCTACCCTATAATTATATCATCTAAAGATTACATATGGGAGTGTACAAAAACTGCAAATATTCTTAAAAATATAAATGTTAATCTATTAGTGAATAACTTTGTTTTAAATTCGTTTTCGATAGGGTTGGTACAATACATATTTCCTTCAAAAAATTTTTTTTAAGTAGCCAGACAATAACAGTGGTATAAAACCTCTCAAATACTTAAACACTTTATTGTAGATTCTGACTTAATGTATCAAATTACTGCTTTGAGGCATATTGAAAGTCTTAGTGCTAGTCTCTTTCTGAAACTCAAATGCTTTTATTCTATCCTGAAGCAAACAGATAAAGAACTCTTGAAAATCCAAGGGGCCTGAATATGTGCTACAATAAGTTTCTTTAAGTAGTATCTTCATCTAAGTCTAGGAAAAGTAATGAATATTCAAGATTCAGGGAAAAGGTATGTAAATTTTACAAATTAGATTAACAGCTTGATGAGGGCACCATTTTTTAAACTGCAAATTTCTGCTGGCTCAAGTCTATAATATTCCTTCTGGGGACTGGCAGTAGCCTACAAAGCAATGATCAACAGAAAGGAATGACTTCTTATAAATGTGCAGATTTTATTATAGGAATCAAGAAGTTTTATAATTACTTCTATACGTGTACTTTAACTAATGGTACTAATGATAAGCCTCACCTTAAACAGTTTTCATCTTCTTTCTTAATTATGTCATATTCAAGTTCCTGAGTCTTTCGCTCTGCATTACTTGCAAGGTCTGAAAGTATAATGTTGAGTACTGAGTCCCCAAGCTATCTCTTGTAAAAAAAATTCATGCTTACAGTAATAATAGCTACTATTATTGAGAGTGTGTAAAGTACTCTATCACGCATGTTACATGAGTCTCACTACAACATTGTGAGATAGCTATTACTCCCATATAATGAACATGATGTACATGGAAATTCAACCTTAGAAAAGTTAAATAATTCACCCAAGAGCAAACAAGTAGTAAATGGTAAAATCAGAATTTAAACCAAGTATAACTCTATATTAACTTTATTATATCACCTCCATTGGAAAACCTCTCATCTCTTCAAGCAATTCAAATACACAGATACTGCATTAAACACAGTTGAACCATGAGCCCATAATTTGACCTCTACCCACAAGTAGAATGATACTTTGTCTTGGTTGCCTAGGACCGTCCCATATTATGCCTGTGGTCTCTCTGTAATTATTAGTTGTGGCTTATTTCACTCTCAGAGGTATCCCAGTTAGGGTAACAAACTTAATAGTCACCCTACTCATGAGAGCTACTTTTTTATGTATCAATAACTGAGTGCATCTCAATAAAAATGAATTTCAAATTTCACAATGATGTCGGTAAGGCTACATATGGAGGATTCTGTTTCATGTAGCAAGGCAGACCAGATATCCTGACTCACTTGATGGGGGAAAAAAAGCCATATTAAAATAGCTTTAAAGTCTTTCTTCATAAAAGTTGGTCTTTGCCTTGAGGACATTAGTCAAACAAGGTGAACTTGTGTTTCCATATTTCACAGAAAACAAAGGACACTAGACAAAGCCCAAGGTCTGCCAAAACAGAACATTTAATGGAGCAAGACCTTCCCTAAAGCTGGGGAAACAAAGGGCTACCATTCAGTATTGAATAGAAATAAACTGCTCTACCAGAGTGTAAGGAAACCTTAAAAGAAACTTGATACTTAGGATTTTATACCTCAAGGTGGTGTCCGCATGGGTTTCCAGCCTGAATTCATGCTACCTTAATTTAAAGTGGTCAGAGTAGAGAAATGGTATAAATCTTCTTTAGAGAAACCCACCTCCAAAACAAACCTGAAAAGATTTCCACAAAGTTCTAAGAAACGTGAGATCAAAGTAAAAAATCCTAAAACATGCAAGAAAACAAGGCACCATGAGAGAACGTCAACAGAAACGACCACAGAATCAGACACAAAAGTCATCTAATATTATAATTATCAAATATAGAACATGAAATAAATATAATTAGTTCTTAAAATGAAGAAAAATATAAACAATATCAAAAGACTAAAATAATGACCAGCAAACTTGAGAAGAATTTTTAAAAGAACTTCTAGAAATGATATAACAGTTGAAATCTAAAAACTCAGACATATTACAAAGCTATAGTGATCAGCGTAGTGTAACTGTAGCACAGAGTTTAACAAAATCAATAGGAACAGAATAGAGCACCCAAAATATATGGAATAGAGAGATCACACATATATGGGCACTTGATCCATGAAAAAGATGGCACTGCAAAGCAGTGGGGGAAAAACAGATTTTTCCCCCCAAAATGATGGTAGGACAATTAGGTATACACATAGAAAAAAGTAAACCTGACTCCTACTTTATAATAATAAAAAAAAATCTATTCCAAATGTTTTAAATACCTAAATGTAAAAGGCAAACTATAAAGACTGTGTAGGATAACATAGAAGACTATCTTTATGACCTCAAGATAAAGAAGGTTTATATACCAGGGATAGGGGAGGGTGTGAGGAGCCTCTGACTGCAAGGGTCCAGCTTAAATTTCAACCAGCAGTCATGTCCTCTCAATGACATCCTCCGACACTCCCCTCATCATGAATGGCTCTTACAATCTTACATGCCCCCCTCTTTCACAATGTGCCGAGTGGTCAGCAAGGGGTTTCACTGTGGCTCGTTTGGCAGTTATCTGGCTGCACTGGAGGCAGATATCACAGCAACAGTATAGGCATATGCAAGAGAAAACACAGATTAAGATATTGATTCCCAAAATAAGTAACATTTTTTTCCACTAAGAGAGAGTCGGATAATTCAAGCCATCCACTCGTGTCAAGTGATTTAATGAAAATGATACATTAGCAGACTCATCAGGTATGAAAATACAGTATCTATTCAGGAGTTCATTTGATAAAAAATTAATAAACAGAAACCTCAATTAAACACAGTCAGTCAGGAGACCAGAAGGGGGAGCTCCCATGCCCTACAATGATAGCAGAGACCAACGGGAAGAAGAAAGACATTTCTTCTTTCCTGGCAAGGACTTGGCTAATGAAAGGCCATGGACTCATTGTTTCCTATAGCCCTCCCAATTTCCTTTTCTTCTCTATAAAAGCATTCTCCTTCCCTTGCTATGTAGAGGCTTCTGCATGGCTCACCATGGTTGTAGACCTTGAATTGCAATTCTCTGCTGATCCAAATAAACCCATCTTTGACTGGAGAAATATCTGACAGTTTACATGTTTTAGGTCAACATTTTGATGGCCTTTATGGGACCAGAGATGACTCCTGAAGCCTCCAAGGCTGGTGAGCAAGCAGTTGCCGTACCCACAGTTGAACTTGAGCTAATGCTCTGACCCTGGAGTTTGGCGGCATGTCTTTCTCCTGGATACAAGCTCATGTCCTCTTTGCATTTGAAGCTCTCCAGGATTTATTTGGGATCTATTTTAAGATTTCATCCTTTGTCGTTAAGGCCTTGTTCTGTATGCAAGTACTCATTTGGCACTTTGGTCTGATTCTGAGATCAGACTGTTTCAACAAAAGCTGGCTGAGACACCTTTAGCCCATTCCTTTGGGAAAAGCTGCTTCACTGAAACAGCTGGTTTTTCAGCCTTTGGCCCATTCCTTTGGATAGATGCTGTTCTATAGAAACTGGCTGAAAAGTCTCTGGCCTGGCTTCTCAGGGACCAAGCTGTTTCCTTAGAACTGGCTGGTATTAGTTTGCAGGCTATTTGAGTTACAAGCTGTTTGAATTGAGCTATTTGAGCTATAAGCTCTTCAAGCTGATTGAAAATTGTTCTTTTACTCTAGAGAAAAACCTCTGAGAAATATTTAGATAACTGAGAACCAGTTTTCTAAATATTTGGAGGGAGATCACCCACAGGGACTATGGCTGTTTGTGTTTAAAAATCAAGGTCCTTCCTCATGTGTATTTGTAACTAAATGGATCTACCTGACCAAAGGAAATTTAGAATATCAATGGCCATTATGGTGAACATTTGAAATCCCTAAACTTAATTTTCTTAAAACCAAATGGCTACAATAGCTCAAAAATTTCCATAACTGAATGGTATGTCTATTTCAAATGGTGTTTTGATGCTTAAAAACATTACTGGGAGCTTAAAATTGCCTTTCTGAAAAATAATATCTTAAGGTTAACTGAGGCAAACAAACAAGTAAGGAAAAATAAAACGGCTCCTGAAGCCTCATGCTCTTCTTCCTTGGCTTCTTTGTCTCAGGCTCCACCTTCAGTGCCAATTTATTTCTTTCTCTTGGCCCCTTGCAGTCAGGCTCTGCCTCTAGTGCCATCTTCCTCCTCCCCTTCTACACCACCTACACCTCTTCTATACCTTGAGTTCCCCATGTTAATTCTCTCACTGAACTTTCCCTTTGCTCTGAAACTCTCCCTACTCCCTTTTCCCCTGAATTTGTCAGAACCTCTCCCTTTAAAATTAAGCCTTCTGAGGATCCAGAGGCTAAATCCTAATTTCTTACATTCCCTGAACTAAAGGTAAACTGTGAGCCATTGTCAAAGATTTCCCCAAATTAGCCAGAGATATATAGTTATTCAGACTTGTCAACCTGATTTTTCTGACTTATATTAACTAGTCTATATGCTTGTCAGTGAAGGACAGGCTTAGCACTGTATGAAAACCACTAGTTGGGAAAATTCTGAAAGTTATCTAGAATTACAGCTGGGAGATCAGCCAACTAACTTATCAAATGCTCAGGCTCAAGCAATAGCTAGGCAACTTCATCAAGTAATTCCTAGGGCTTCTCCAAAGCCTGTTGATTAAAATTCAAGCTTGAACACAAAACTCTGATGAACCTATTCATAACTACTATCATCAGCTTCTGTCATTGATGAAGTCCTTCACAACTGTTTAATGCTGACAGATCACCTCCTGACTCCTCCTAATGATCCACAGGAAATTCCTCTGGGTAAGGCTGACTTCTCATGGCTCACTGACAGTTCTTATTTAAAAAGTGACAACGGCAGGGCTTCCCTGGTGGCTCAGTGGTTGAGAGTCCACCTGCCAATGCAGGGGACATGGGTTCGAGCCCTGGTCTGGGAAGATCCCACATGCAGTGGAGCAACTGAGCCCGTGAGCCACAACTACTGAGCCTGCGCTCTAGAGCCCACAAGCCACAACTACTGAAGCCCACGTGCCTAGAGCCCATACTCTGCAGCAAGAGAAGCCACCGCAGTGAGAAGCCCGTGCACCGCAACAGAAAGTAGCCCCCTCTCATCACAGCTAGAGAAAGCCCGCACACAGCAACGAAGACCCAACGCAGCCAAAAATAAATAAATTAAAAAAAAAAAATCATGAAAATAAAAAAAGTGACAATGGCAAATATTGTGCTGGGTATGCTATTGCAACTCCTTTTGATGTTGTTGAAGCGACATCTTTACCTATGGCTACTTTGGCCCAACAGGCTGGATTGAATTATACACTCTTACACTGGCTCGTACTTTAGCCAGGGACAAAACTGCCAATATTTATACTGATATTAAATATGTTTTCAGAGTAGCTCATGATTTTGGAATGTTGTGAAAGCAACGTGGCTTCCAGTGGAAATAAAATTTTAAATGGTCCCTATGTTTAGAAATATTGGAGGCAATAATTTTACCTGCTACTTTAGCTATAATTAACATTCCAGGGCATTCTAAACTTGACTCTCTGGAAGGTAAGGGAAACCACTTTGCTAACATCTCTGCAAGGAATACTGCACTTAAAAGGACTAACAGCAGCCAAACCTCTGTCACGGTACAAAGGGATATTTCCACAAATGATAATTTGGAAAAACCAGCTACAGAAGCCCAACAATTGGCCTCAGAAAAGGAAAAAAAGAAACATTGGAAATGTAACAGTTGTTGGTTTGATAAAAAGAGAAAGCCCTGGTTTGGACCAAATGACAACCCAGTCCTGCTAGAGACTCTGATGTTACCACTCCTCACCACTACACGTTCATTAAACCACTTGTGTACTGAAAAAATAATAGCATTCATGAAACAATATTGGTGGAAATATTAACAATGTTGCAAAAAGTGCCTAACTCACTTGTCTCCTCTGCCCGAAGTACAACCCAGGGAAGCCTGTTCCTATGGCTCCCAGACATTATAAACTGCCTAATGGAGCATTCAAGTTCTGACAAATGGATTTCATACAACTTCTATCTCACTGATATAAATATGCTTTAGTCACGGTCTATATGTTTTCACACTGGACTGAAGCCTTCCCTTGCAGACAGGCTACTGCCTCTTGCTGTGGCTAACGTCCTTTTGAAATAGATTATCCTAACCTAGAGAACTCTTCTTGAACTTCACAGTGATCAAGGAACCCATTTTACTGGCCAGGCACTTCTACGAGTCTGCACTGTTTTGCTGGTTTTACAACACTTCCACTGTACTTACTACCCTCAATCCTCTGGATTAGTAGAACATGCTAACGGCATTATTATTAAGCAAAAATAATATTAATTGGCAAAATTTGTGGAGGCCCTCCAAATACCTTGGCCTAAAGTATTGCCATTTGTCCTTCTAAATCTTAGATCTACCCCCTTTATAAGTCATAAATTTTCACCCTTTGAGATAGTCAGAAAGTGCCAATACCTTGGCTCCTGCTTCTTTTGATCCACAACTGATAAAAGGAGAAATACTCCAGTATCGCAAAGGCCTAATTGCTTCTATTTAAAATAAGCATGTTTTGAATGAGCAATCTTTCCACAGTGCACTATCGGAAGATAAAGAACTTAAACATCACATCTTGCAACCTGGAGATTTTGTCTATTGGAAAAGACACCTCTAGAAGAACTCTCTTCAACCTCACTGGAAAGACCCCTATCAGCTACCACAAACCAACCACTGTGTCAACAAACTCCATGGAATAGACTCTTGTATTCACATGACACACCTAAAGAAAGCACCAAACCTGACTGGACCTGTATATCATCTGGTGACCAGAAAGTAAACCTCTTCCAGAATTGAAGCAGACAACATCTGATGAGACAGCTTTCCCGAGATACCCAAACCAAGCCTGTTGGAAGTTTTTCACCAAAGTCTTGATGATGACATAATGCTTCAGATACTCTCCAATAGTCTGTGATCTTGACTGCACACAGACTTTAGGTAAAAAGTACCTGAGAGTTCTCCCTCCTTCTCTCTTTTTTACTGGAACATGACCTGAATAGGTTTCCAGTTTGTGCACTTTCCCTCCAACATGAGACACTACACCCAGGAAAGGTCCTTCCTGGCATTGAGAGACAAAAAACTGCTGAAACCAGAAAACCCGACCCTTGATCAGTGATGCTTTCAGAGAAAGATCCTGATTAAAATGGGGATATGTAAAAAAATCAGTAAACAGAAACCTCAATTAAACAGAGTCAGAAGACCAGAAAAGGGAGCTCTCATGCCCTGCAACAATAACAGGTACCAACAGGAAGAAGAAAACCTCCTCTTTTTTCCTGGCAAGGACTTGGTCCATGAAAAGCCATGGACGCTTTGCGTACTGTAGCCTTGCAACTTTGTTTTCTCCTCTATACAAGCATTCTCCTTCCCTTGCTGTGGAGGGACTTTTGCATGGCCTGCCATGGCTGCAGACCCAGAACTGCAATTCTCTGCTGATCCCAAATAAACCCATCTTTGCTGGAGAAATATCTGGCAGTCTATCTGTTTTGGGTCAACAATTTAAAAAACTATGTCTGATGATTTTTGAGATTGAAAAATTGTGAAGGAACATATCTCACATATGGTACTTATCACAATCTGCCAGCATAACACCTTTCCAAGGAAGGTGATCACGAAGCACAAGCCAAGAACGCTTACTGACTTTATAATACTATATAATGAAGGCAGAATATCTGACTTGTGCTAACTACCTTGTCTCTAGTGCCAAAGACCTGGACTAGTTATCTTCAACTCACAGTTTAACAGATAATATCATATTTGAAGGTTTGTTCTACTTTTTTTTTTTTAAGTGGAGTATAGTTGCTTTACATTGTTGTGGTAGTTTCTGCTGTACAACGAAGTGAATCAGCTATATGTATACATACAACCCCTCTCTTGGACCTCCCTCCTACCCACTCCCCCATCCCACCCATCTAGGTCATCACAGAGCACTCAGCTGAGCTCCCTGTGCTATACAGCAGGTTCCCACTCACTATCTATTTTACACGTGGTAGTGTATTTATGTCAATCCTAATCTCCCAATTCGTCCCACCCTCCCCTTCTCACCCTATGTCCACATGTCTGTTCTCTATGTCTGCATCTCTATTCCTGCCCTACAAATAGGGTCATCTGTACCATTTTTCCCTCTTGTAATGTTGGTTGTTCTACTTTTACATCCTGAGGAGTTTAGAGAATATTTTTAGAGTCCTTAACAAAGATGATTTCACTATGGCTCATCAATACAGACTGCAAAAGATAGTATAAACTGCTAAGAACCCTGGGAAACATGTGGTTTAAAGAGTGAGCAACAAGGTTCACCAAGTCTCTCACTGTTTAACCTAGCAGTGAGTGTTCACCAAGAGAAGTCTGTCTGGGACTTCTCTGGTGGCACAGTGGTTAAGAATCCACCTTCCAATTCAGGGGACACTGATTCGAGCTCTGGTCCAGGAAGATCCCACATGTCGTGGAGCAACTAAGTCCATGCGTCACAACTACTGAGCCTGTGCTCTAGAGCCTGCAAGCCGCAACTACTGAAGCCCGCACGTTCTGCAACAAGAGAAGCCACCGCAATGAGAAGATCCTGCACCGCAACGAAGAGTAGCCCCCGGTCACTGCAACTAGAGAAAGCCCACGCGCAGCAACAAAGACCCAACACAGCCAAAAATAAATGAACAAATTTATTTTTTATTTTTTAAAAGTGAAGTCTGTCTTGCTCAATTAGAAATAGAATGCTAACACTAGATCAAGAAACCTGAAGTCTCAGTTCACATAGCATTCTTGGTTTTCTCAAAGTCTAGCACAGTGCCTGGGAGGTATTCAATAAATATTTCTTGAAAAAATATACAAATAATGAGTGAATGGAAGACTTTCTTTCTTCCTTTATCATCTCCACTTAGACAATGAAAAGAATCAAAAACCTGGAATACTTTGTAACACACACACACACACACACACACACACACACACACTTAAAATCTTGAAAGTTCATATAGAAAAAAAAGAAGGGAGGGTCTATCTTTACCAGTTCTTTGATATTATATTACTTTTCCTGCATAATTTAGCACTTTCTAAATTCCAATAGGCTGTCTGATAAAGCATTTCCAATCAAGTTCTAGAGTGAAGATAGGTTTGCAGGTTGAAAAGACTGACATTCCTTCTCCTTTGAACTAATTTTCAAACCTTAAGGTATAAATCCTCTAGAATTATACAGAAATGATTTTCAACTACATGGCTTTGGGACTCACCAGAGTCTCAAAGAGAAGACAGAAATTACTATCCCCTGATTGTCACTGCTGAAATAGAACAACCCCCTAGGTAGAAAACAGAGATAACCATATATTATTTTTTAATAATTTTGATATATAATTTACATACTAAAAAAATCACCCATTTGAAGTATATGGATCAGTGGTTATTTAGTACACACACAGAGTTGTGCAACCATGACAACAATCTAAATTTAGATCATTTCATCACCTGAAAAAATACGCCCTGCCCATTTGCAATCACTTCCCATATTCCATCCCATCCCACTTCCGCAGACCCAGGCAACCATTAATCTACTTTATATCTCTGTAGGTTTGCCTACTCTGGGCATTTCATACATGGAATCATACAATATGTGGTCATCTGTGACAGACTTCTTTTAATTAACACAATGTTTGCAAGTTTCATCCATTTTGTGGCATGTTTCAAAAAAGGAACTTTCTTCCTTGTTATGGTTGAATAATATTCCACTATATGAATATATTATGTTTTGTTCATCCATTCATCAGTTGATGGACAAGTGGGTTGATTCCACTTTTTAATGACTATGAATAATACTGCTACAGACATTTTTGTACAAGTTTTTGTGTAGACATAAATTTTCATTTCTCTTGAGAATGTACTTAGGAGTGGAACTGCTGGGACATAGGGTAACTCTATGTTTAAAATTTTCAAGGGCTGACAGCATGTCTTCCTGAGTGGCTGTACCATTTTATATTTCCAACAGCAATTTCTCCACCTGCTTGCCAACACTTTTTTTTTTTTCCTTTTGATTATAGCCATGTTAATAGATGTGAAGTGACATCTCATTATAGTTTTGATTTGCATTTCCCTAATGGCTAATGATGTTGATCACCTTTCATGTGCTTATTAGTCATTCATATACCTTTTTAAAGAACTGTCTATTCATATCCTTTATCCAGTTTTAAACTGAATTGTCTTTTTATTATTGAGTTATGTGTTCTTTATATATTCTGCATATAATTCTCTTATCAGATACATAATTTACAAGTATTTTCTCCCATTCTATGAATTGTCTTTTCACTTTCTTGATGACATATTTTGTAGCACAGAAGTTTAATTTAAGGTAGGCAATTTAACTATTTTTCCATTGTTCCTTGTGCTTTTGGTGTCATATTTGAGAAACCATTGCCTCAACCAAGGTCACAAAGATATATTACTATGTGTTCATCAATAATTGTATAGTTTTAGCTCTTATATTTAAGAATTTGATCCACCAGAGTTAATTTCTATGTATGATGTAAGGTAGGGATCCAACATTATCTTTTGCGTATGGATATCCAGTTTCCAGCACATTTTCTTGAGAGGTCTATTCTTTCCCCCATTGAATTGTTTTGGCATCTTTTTGAAAATTAATTCACCAGAAATGTAAAGGTTTATTTATGGACTCTCAATTTTATTTCATTGACCTATATGTCTACCCTTATTCTAGCACCACACTGTCTTAATTAACATAGCTTTGTGGCAAGTTTTGAAATCAGGAACTGTGAGTCCCCCAGCATAGATTTTCTTTTTCAAGATTTTCTTGGCTAGTCTGGGCCTCTTTTACGCCATATGAATTTTACGATCAGCTTGGAAATATCTACAAAAAATACAGCTGATACTTTCATAGAGATTTCATTGGATGTGTAGATCAACTTTAAAAGCATTGCCATTTTAACAATACTATCAATCCATGAACAAGAGATGTCTTTCCATTTAGATATTTTGAAATTTCTTTCAGCAATGTTTTGTAGCTTTCAGTGTACAAGTATTACCATTATTTTGTTAAATTTCTTCCTATTTTATTATTTTTTATACTATTGTAAATGTAATTACTTAAGTTTTTTCAGATTGTTCCTTGATAGTATGTAGAAATAAAATTGATTTTGGCATATTTATTTTGTATTTTGCAAACTCACTGGATTTGTTGATCAGTTCAGTTTTTAGTGGGTCCCTTGTGATTTTTCTATACACAAGATCATGTCACTTGCAAATAGAAGTAGTTTTACTTCTTTCTTTCCAATTTGGATGCCTTTTATTTCCTTTGTTGTAAATGTCCCTGGCTAGAATCCATGGTACAATACTGAATAGAAGCGGTGCAAGCAAATATCTTTGTTTTATTCCTAATCTTCGTGGGAAAGTATTCAGGCTTTCAACATGAAGCATGGTGTTAATTGTGGGTTTATTGTAGATAAGCTTTATCAAGATATATGTTACCTTCTATATCTAGTATAAGTTTTTTATCATGAAAAAATGTTGTGTCAGCAAATGCTTTTTCTCTGTCTAGTGAGATGACCATGTACTGTCTTTCTTTTTTTTTTCTCTTTATATGTTGATTTTTTTTTTAAAGTTAAACCAACCTTGCATTATTGGGATAAATCCCACTTGGTCACAGTGTATAATCCTTTTAAGTTTCCATCAGGATCTTGTTCATCTCAACTGAAACCACAGACTTAGGCAGCTGTGATACTTCTAGGATACTGCTACTATTTTCAGTAATATCCTGGGTGGAGGGCATTTCCACTGAACTGAGCTCTAAGTTAAATAAAACAGCCATATTATCCTGGAAATAGAGATTTTCCAGGAAGCTGCAAATTTGGGGAAAAAAATTCACTGTGCTCTGGGGATGTCAGTCCTCACTGGTCACAAGGCTACCAGCAACTACTACGCCACTGAGCTGGGAAAGGAGAGAGGATGGGAATAGCCCCAAGTTAAAACATTAAAGCCCATCCCATCTTACTTAACTTCAAAAGTTTCTCTCAGATAGATGCCTTACAGTTTGTCGTGTTTTTGGTTAATTTCCAGAGTTTTGAAATGGTTGTTTTTGTCATATTTTCTTTGTTTCTGTGGGAGACTGAGCTCACTAAGGTCCCAATTGGTTCACGCTCCACCAGTCCAGAAGATGTACTACTACCTGGCTTAAGAGGATGGTGTGTGTACAACTAGACACATGATAATTGTTTTGAGTCACTGCAATGACTTTGCATAATATGTTGCAGAAATTCAGAGTGGATCTGGACAGGGCCATTTTTCTTAACTCATTCAACAAATATTTATAACGTATCTACTAAAATTCAATGAAAAAGACTATCCCACCCTCAGCAAGTGTAAAGTCTAGTTGGAGCAGAGAAACTAGCGGTTATTGAGCATGTACTATTTGCCACTACTATTAGTCATATCACTATCTTAGAAAGTGGAAAAAGAAAAAAAATGGTAGAATCTTACCTAAAAGGCAATACCATAAGTTGAGTCATGAAGGATGAATAGAATATTTCCAACTGAACCCAATGCTGGAGAACACCCCTTGGTAGAAAGAACATGGACTTCAGAGAATAAAAGATCACACTCAATAAGAGATTTGTACTGAAGACCTGATGGCTCTTGCCTATTTAGTGTAACCCAACTCAACATGGTGAAGAAAAAACATTATGTTTTAAACTGAATAACTAAATCTTCACTTGACCAAGTTTTTAATCACTGATAACAAATACTTTAAAGGAAACAAAGATAAGTTTATTATTATTACATAAACCTAAGAATTTCACAGCAATTAGGAGATGACGACTGGCTATATAAGCTATGCTGTATTGTCATAGTCAACTTCAGAGTCTGTAAGTAAGTATATGAGTACCTGTTTATTTCTGAGAAATCAAAAACTAAAACATATTCAACTCCTAAAAAATGATTAGATACAATTTTGCTTGAAAAATAATGTGGGAGGAAGAAAAATAAGAAAATCAGTTTGGTTTTGACCTTCCATCATACACAGTCTGAGCTGCTCTGGTTAATGAAGACATTACCCAATTGGAAAAACAGGTGAAAGAAGCTCTTGACTTATTAGAGCTGGAGTGACTTCATGTGGGAGTTTCAAGGAAGATTTCAAAATGCCAAATGTATCCTTGCCATCAGCTCTCATGGCATGGTGTGCATCTCAGGGAAGATAAGTGGATCCTGCAAACTGGCATTTGGACCAAAGCTGCCTTTGGTAAACATAAATCAGAACATAAGTTTCATAAGATGTGAAATTCATGTGGCAATATTTTCAATTGCTGCCAGTCCTACTACCTTCTCACCTCAAATGCATGAAACCAATTCCAAATGAAAACAACTTTCAAGGCATGCCAATAGCTGGTAGCAAAAATGCTGTGCTATAATTTGAATATGATAAATATTCACCTAGCTAAGGGTAAAAGTCCAGAGTCAAACAAAATGCTCACTATGCCAGCTAGAATGTCTATGGTGATAAATGACAAAATATATAACCATATAGGTCTTAAAGGATAAGGGCATTTATTATGTCACATAAAAAGAATCTGGAGAGAGATTGGTCCAGAGTTGGTTAATTTAGTGGCACAATGACATAATCAAAGACCTGAGTGCTCTCTCTCTCCATTTTGTCAGCCTCAAAGTGTTGCTTTCATCTGTAAGTTTGACACATCAAGATAACAAGATGGCTACCATCACTCCAGGCATCAACCCAGCAAACAATCACATCCAAAGTCCATAAGGTGGAGTTACTTTACACAAGCGTCTATCAGGGAGGGAAGACTAGAACAGCTGTATATGACTGCACAGATGGTACCTCAGAACCCCAGAGAGACGGTCACATAAACAGTAATGAGTATGGACCCTGTAGACACGACCATTTTTTTAATAGCCACAAAAATACTGTAAACAGCTACAATAATATTTAATTATTTGAGGCTAAATTAATTCTGATACAGTGTTAAGCCTGTATATATCTTTAAATATTTTAAAGGGACAAAAGCCATGTGTGGAAGTTGTAGGTAGAAATATATAGTAATTGGGACTTCCCTGGCTGTCCAGTGGTTAAGACTTCACCTTCCAGTGCAGCAGGTGGAGGTTCAATCCCTGGTCGGGGAGCTAAGATCCCACATGCCTCCCGGCCAAAAAACCAAAACACAAAACAGAAGCAATATTGTAATGAATTCAATAAAGACAAAAAAAAAAAAAAAAAAGAAATATATAGTAATTGGTCATTTTAAGTTTCACACATTGCTTCTAAGTTTTTCAAATCCAACAATTCCAGCGCTTGCTTTTTCCCCCCAGAGTGTGTCTGAAAGTAAACATAATTTGTTCTATAATTTCAAGTCTTCTTTATAGAATAAAATAAGATTAGCAGCTCCATTCTTCCTAACATGGCATTAAACCACCTTTCAATTGTCACCCTTAAATCAAAAATACTCCTAAATGCCAACTTATAAAAGTTTGACACGTCACTTCATTATTCAGGTTGTTCTTAAAGTGACCAACAGTGGTCTCTGTGAGAGAATACACATTTTCTCTCATAAAAACTATTTTAATGGTCTCAGCCACTCATTTTACAGAAACTATTTTCACTCCTGCTTCTGTGTAACTTCAGTCACACCCAACCCCAAGTATTTAAACGCAAAGGACATGCTGAAATGAACTATTTATTAACTAAAGTACGTTATCAACCTTATCCACTCCTCCCCTAGATTACTAATTTGATGTTACTTCAAAAGACAGAGCCACGTCGTTATCGGTGGCTTGTCTAGGACTTAATAAGCACATAAACTTAGACAACCATGACAATCATTCCAGCCTCTTAAAATATAATTTTTATGACTGCTATTTAGGTACACCCAGCCTTCAGCATGACTTGCATATTTATTTTACAGAGAATGATACCAATCAGGCTGAATTACAACATACCAATATTAAGCTTGGAATTCATACTTTACACTGAGTTGACATTAACACTAGGGCCAGATGTATGAATTTCTGTCATGGGCACATGACACGGCATTCCCAACTCAACCAAAAGAGAATGAATTTCAATTCAGGTTTGGTTTTTCTTTTTTTGCTTATTTGTTTTAAGCAAGAAAGAGATGTAAATGAGATGAGTGTCGATTCTTGCGTTCGAATATTGGCAAGGATCTCCAATCTGCAGGCAGTAAAGAGGGTTAGTGGACCGTTCAGTAACAGGAAACCAGAGGAGAAAATTGCAGTAAATGAGCCCAACCAGCATGCTGGTTCATTTCATCTTTCAGGGCAGAACTTTTAGAAATACTTTTCTACTTAGTATATGCTCTAAAGCTGGCATTCCCATTTCTCTCACCACCTGCCCTTATTCTAAACATGTAATCTATCATTTTAAAAATAATGTTGCATTGGGAAAACCTCAGAAAGTCTCCAGTAGAGTAAAATAACTCTAACTGTGGCAATTGCCTGATTTTAAAAGGTCTTACTGTACGTTATTCTGGGTCACATAATTGTCACGTTGCTGTATTGATAACAAGTCTTTTCAGAGATTTAATGGCTTTCCCCAAAACCTCCTCCCCATTTCTCTGAACCACCTGGGGAGAATGTACATTTCCCGATGCCTTTTCCTAATTCCCCCCACCAAGAAACAAATAGCTTCTGTGGGATCCCACCCAATTTTAGAACTCACCTTTCAATGAGAATGCCAGAATTAGTTTCCACCTGAACCGCAGATTTCAGAAGGACTTATTAATGATGTGCTCACATGGAAAGATCCAGAAGTGAAGAGAGCTATTTGAAATGAGGCCAAGAAGAACTGAGGATCCTGGCCTGCTTTTAACCATTCTAGTTCCATGTGTGCCCCCAGATCCAAAATCTTTAGCATCTTAGTAAATGAAATACGTCATATACATCTACAAATTGAGTCACTGACAGGCATATAAAAATTAAAATCAGATATCCCGAAGTTAAGTTTGTTTCAATTTTTACTACTGGCATTCCTTTCTATCCCACTGGTAACCAGAGTAAAGTTTTCATATGAGAGATGATTAAAAACACCAAAAAGATTAAAACTGTACAAAAATTAATGGTCTATATATGAAGCAAACTAAAATGTGATACCATTTTCGAGCAAGTGTTGGAGTGTTAAAAAAGAAAGAGAGAGAAAGTTTTATCCTTGGCATCATGTTCCTTTGAGAGGCATGAAATTAATGTCAATAGATTCCATTTCTTTTCCTAAGGGCCCAAACGTAATACTTGGTTTTACAGTGGACAGCACTTACATACTCATACTATTGTAAAATCTATATATCCGATTTTAATTTTTAGAATCAACCTGTGGACAAAGCATAGCAGACTTAGTAATAATCACATCTGAAAATAATACCTATACCTAGACCTCTAATGCTATACACAACAACAAACTCCAAAAAAAGAAAAGATGACTACTTGAGATTTAAAAGTAAAAAAAACTACTTTATAAAACTAAAAACAAGTGGCAAACTAATGTGAACTATATTAAGAACTTCTTTAAAACAAAAGGAAAATTGATAATTGAATAGAAAATATGAGAAAATGTTATGAACAGGTAATATACAGAAGAAATAAAAAAGAGAAAGAGTATCAAATTCATTGGCAATTACGTTAAGGCAAATTAAAACAATAATAAGATATCACTTCTGTCCTATCAAGTTGACAAAAATTAAGATGATTAATGCTATCCGGTATTAGTGAGGATGTGGGGAATTGAGTAGTCTCATGCCTTGCAGGTGGGCATGTAAACTGGTAAAGCCCTTCTCAGAATAATAGGGCATTAACTAACACAGTTTACAATGTTCACACCCTTGGTCCTTTATTTCTACATATAGTTATCTATACTAAAATATTATCCCACCTGGTAACAAAGATGCATGTAAAAAGATTGTCCTTGCACATTTTGTAACAGTAAACTTTGAAAACAACTTAACAATCCCTTAAACTGGTGAATGACTACATAACTTACAGGGCATTCATTTTATATGCATTAACCTGAAGAGATATTCCTGATATATTACCTGAACCAAAATAACAAGTATCAGTTCAGTGTACATAATATGGCTACATTTTTAATTAAAAAAAAAAACTGAACTACCATCTATATGTATGTTCTAACATGGAAATGTTTCCAAGCTCCTCTATTCATCATTAAAAAGTGCAAGTCATGATGCATTTATTTTTTGTTTGTAAAGATACACAATTATATATTGATATTTATGTATATATATATAAAAGTATACATGTAATACAATATAAATATATATAATATATAAATAAACTGGAATGATATAGCCCAAATCAGGGTTTTTCTAGGTTAGTAAGGAAAGCATGAGGGAGAATCATAATTTTTAACAACAATGTACTCATTACTTTTTTACATAATAAGCAAAAAGGAATCAATTCTGTATAAATACAGACTGACAATAAAAACATTCTGAAAAATAAATGAAACAAACCAAGGATATGGCTGAAACAGGAAATAAACCAACCTGAACCACAGGGCCCCATCTCTCCATCTCCACGCCAGCACTACTCTGCTGGGTTAAGGGTTGTCACTTTTCTGCTTCTTACATTCTACATTGAAAGTTTAAAACGTAAAGGGTCAAGTCTTTCAAAAATGAATTCCCCCTACCTAAATTCATCTAAATAAATAATTATTCTTTTGAATTTGTCATTCTTCTTTTAAAAAATCATTTGATTTGCTGGCAATAAAATCCTGAACCAAAGGAAGACTAAAATGAAGTAGAATGTATCAATTACTAAGGAAATGAAGGTGAGAATCCTGCCTCAATTCAATAATATCAATAATTAGCAATAAAGAGATGATACTGAAACACTAGATTACCATAAGATAATGCTACAGTAAAAGTATATGACCAAAACAGTAGATTTTATCAAATGGTTAAGGTAAAAAGATATACAATTTTCTTGGTTAACTGTTGAGCTTGAACAAGACTTCTGAATATTTCGTGCATAATTCATTTAAGAATGAACAGGCTAACTCTGTTCTGTTACAGTAAATAGGAGCACACATCTAATCAGAGTAGTAGTCATCTTTGTGATTTTTTAAAGTTTCAGATAGCTCAAGCTGTATCAAAGAATTAAAAACATATTAACAAATCTGTAGTTGGCAGTTTTAGAAACAATGTCAAACTAGGGTATGTCTTAACCACAAAATGTCTGGGAATTGATGACACAGTTTAGGAGCTTCCCTGATGGTCCAGTGCTTAAGACTGTGCTTCCACTGCAGTGGGTATAGGTTCTAGCCCTCCTTGGGGAACTATGATCCTGCCTGGCACGTGTGGCTTAAAAAAACAAAAAAAGAATCACATTCCACATAAAATTAAAGACAAGTCCTGCATTAGCCAAAGTGACCTGATAGGTTTAGGTTAGATTAAGGTATACACTCAGAAAATCTTCTCCAGTTTCATTCTAGTTAGGACAAATAACTCAAGTTCTACTCAGACTAGGTAGGGGAAAAGTTTCCAATATTTTTTATTGAATTTTAGCATAACAAAAATAGCCTTTTACTCAGATCTAGATATGGATCGTAGAGATGAAAGTCATTATCTTGAAGACATCAACTGAAGCAGCCTCCTCTATTAAGAAGAGTGATGTGTTTTCATTCCCATTTTACAAATGAAGCAGCTTGAGTTTAAAAAAGAAGTTACATAGAAAAAATAGACTGAAAACCTGATCTTCCTATAGGAGCACTAATTGTTCCAATCTAGCATGTTAGTACTCTCATTCCAAATTCATTCTTGGTACTAATGTGCTTTGGCTGCACTGCTTGAGTTCACAAAATCATTAATACAGTTAGTTAATAACAAGGTAGCACATAGGGACAGACATACAATACAATCTATTTGAATTAATTTTGGCAGTCAGAATTTTCCCTTTCCAGACCTCCTTTCTAGTCTTCCCAAATCCCTGGGTCTAGGGTTCATATAATTGACCCTGAGTCTTTATCTTTTATGTATGTTTCTCTTAAGAGAAATCTATAAAATTATTAAGAAGAGAAACTATTTATTACCAAGACTAACATTAACTTTCCTTTCATCTAAGAGCGTAATATATTTCCTTCTCTTCCTTATAACTTTCCATCATTGGTTCTTGGAAATGATATGCTTGCGTAGATAATTTGACTTTAAACTGCTCTATCAGAAAGGGTGAGTTTAATGATAAGAAGATGTACATACAACTCTCTTGAGAATGTTCGGTTTTTTCCATTTCTCTTTTTTCGAGTTCTTATATGTTTTTAAAAAATCTTTTCTGAGTAATTCCACATGGTTTAAATGCTTAAAATCTAAAGAGATTCAAAGGAAGAAAACAGATTCTATTTCACATCAGATCAACAAGAAATGGTCTAGCTTTGGGCCATAAAAAAGCACATTGGGTTTTACCTGTTCTACCATTTTATAACAGCTCAGAGTGCCTAAAGAATGAAGATCTTGACTTTTATTGCCTTCTAATACAGAAGCAACTTTAATCTGTGGCTTTGATTAAACAAGGACAGCTAGGAACAATGACATAAGGCATGAGAGGCTGAAGCTGCTGAAATTTCAAGCACATTTATCAAGTCCTAAAATAGATGAGCATAGAACAGATAATGCGTAGGAGACATGTCCATCTCAACCGCAGAACTGAACTTAGTGAAGCTTGCCTGCTCTTGAGTGCAGTTTACTTTTGCTTTTACAGCTCAAGTCCTGTCAGAATAAGGTTTCTCTGGAATTATGTCATAGATCATTATCTAGGCACTGGAAATCTTTAGTTGCTCAAAGGGTTTATGAAATGGGACCTGACCTTTACGCTCTTTGAATCACTGAAAGGTAAAGAAAAAAGAAGTCTAGCTAATAAATTATAATTAAGAGTATTATATTTACACTCCATCATTCATTTTTCAAGGTGTCTCTATATTTGTAATCCCATGGCATGAGTAGCTTAAGTACGACCATCTATACTTCACAGACAGGTCTAAAGTCACATGGATGGTGAAAGAAAATAGAGGAATTGAAACCCCAATCTCCTTACTTCTTTTCATTATTTTTCTTCTTGTTTTGGTTACCATTCGCCCCCCAAAATAAAACACAGGCCCAAAATGGAGGCACTTACGCTAGGCCATGCCACCAACTGGGGCTTAATACCTAACCTAATTGATGCTTTAATCTCCCCAAAGAATGTAGTCTTAAGTGGTCAGTCAGAATTTCCTGGTCAACACCAATGAGGTAATCTGTCACATGGGCCCTTTCCACTCCCTCAAAGGAAGATGAGGTAACACATCTAATAAGACACTTTTGTCCCCAAAAGGAGATGATCTAACCTGAAAGAATCTCTCTTTTTTTGATTTTGTTTATGACTTCTCTGTCTTCCCTTTAAAAACCTCTCCCTTTCTGTAGACTTTCAAGCTCCCCTCTACTTGCCAGTTGGGATGCTGCCTGATTTATGAATCATTCAATAAAGCCAACCAGACTTTTTAAATTTACTTGGTTGAATTTTTTTTTTTTAACACAATGTATCTATTCCTAGTTTGGTTCTTCTTGTTTTTTGTTCCTTTGGTTACCACATTGATATTCTTCATTTTGGTTCCCATACCTCTCTGGCTCAATGCAGACCATTTGGGGTTAAAATGCCTAATTCGATGCTTTGATAGAAAGCACTCAAGAAATACAAATGAGTTTGAATTATTTATACAATCAGCAAGATTCATTGACTTTTGCCTATTGTCTGTGTGTCTCTACAAGAATATCTCTGCTCTTTATTTCTGCCTGTTATAGGGATATTCATCTGAAACAGCAAGAAGCTATGCCTTTTTACAGAGCACACGACATGAAGAAAACCTCAATCCTTCCTTCAAACAGCATCTTTCAAAAACATTTTTGAAAATATTATCTCTTATCCCTAGGCAATAAGACTGCAGTGAAAATACACTCCTGACTCGTCCAAATAGTTTGGAGTAAGAATTTCCATAGCAGACTCTCCATTGAAAGGTAGACCAGGTTTATCCCAAAATGGACTCCAGTTCTATCTACCTCAGGAAATGGAAATTAAAGAGAGAGAGGGAAGAAGCTTTTAAAAATTCACAGCATTAAATAATTCAAATGAAAGAGAGATCTATCTACTGCAAGTCCTAATTAAAAGAGTGGATTTCCACTTATAATTGTTGTGTTATTTTAATGAACACAGACAGAAAGTGTTTATACCTCCTTACACCCAAGAGCTGAAAGTTTAGTTGAGGAGAGCTGGGGCCCTGGGGGGTGGGAGGGGGAGTAGTCACACTTCATCTAAACTGAAATATATGCATATGTGCATAAAAATTGGGGATTTGGGCTTCCCTGGTGGTGCAGTGGTTGAGAGTCCGCCTGGCGATGCAGGGGACAAGGGTTCGTGCCCCGGTCCAGGAAGATCCCACATGCCGCGGAGCGGCTGGGCCCGTGAGCCATGGCCGCTGAGCCTGCGCGTCCGGAGCCTGTGCTCCGCAGCGGGAGAGGCCACAACAGTGAGAGGCCCGCGTACCGCAAAAAAAAAAAAAAAAAAAAAAAAAAAATTGGGGATTTACATTACAATTGACTATTCTCTTCTTTAATTTAATACTGACAGATTTTTTTAAGGAACCTGAATACTCTTCAGATATTTTAGGCTTTGAGAAGTGGTTCTCCCATTGCATCAAAACCTAACAGATTTTCTTTTTTCTTTTGAGGTAGCGGGCCTCTCACTGTTGTGGCCTCTCCCATTGCGGAGCACAGGCTCCGGACGCGCAGGCTCAGCGGCCATGGCTCACAGGCCCAGCCGCTCTGCGGCATGTGGGACCTTCCCCGACCGGGGCACGAACCCGTGTCTCCTGCATAGCCAGGCGGACTCTCAACCACTGCACCACCAGGGAAGCCCAAAACCTAATAGATTTTTAAGGTTAATTTAAGTCTTTTGGATCATTGTAAATGATAAGAGGAGGAGTTGTACTGTGAGCCAACTCTCATCTATATTTTAACAGCACTTTAATATTTTAATTCTTTTAAAGCATACCTTTGCCAATTCTAATCAAGTTACCTTGAACCACTGTAGCCACTGCATTGACCGTGGCCTTCAAAGACAGCAAGTAAGTGTAGCTTGTCAAATAATACCTTCTAATCTATGCTCTGACTAAATTTACAGTTTGTTCCTATATTTTCCTTTCAGCACTGACAGAAAGCTCTCATAGTCTTTCCTCGCTTACCACCCCCAGTTTCCTTCTACTCTTTACATATTCTTATGAAAAATATTTTAGCTGCCAAAGTATTCCTATTAGTGAAGACTTTAATAAAATTAATTATAAATGGTAACTTGAATAAAAGCCTTTTTTTAAAAAAAGGATAACTTTCTATTTTACCCTGAATTTAAAGAAATCTGCTCTGTAACAGCATATCAGGGTTTTGGCAGCTCTTCTTTCAGTTATATTTAAATTTTAAAGGGAGAAAAATTCACCTTTAATGAGATAGCATGGAAGCACTTCTGTGTAATCAAAAAGAAATTCATTTGTAAATGTGGAACTTGTTTGACCGGAGGAAACATTTTACCAAAGCAGGTTTGACCGGTAAAGAAATATCCAGTCCTTCAAAACTATCTTCTAAAAATGCACATGCTGCATTCACTGTAGAGCAGCGGTCCCCAAACTTTTTGGCACCAGGGACCAGTTTCGTGGAAGACAATTTTTCCACTGATGGGGGCAGGGGGCCTGGCGGGGGTGGGGGGGGATGATGGTTCAGGTGGTAATGCATGCAATGGGGAGCATTGGGAGTGGCAGATGGAGCTTCCCTCACCTCCTGCTGTGCAGCCCAGTTCCTAACAGGCCATGGACCGGTACCTGTCCACAGCCTAGGGGTTGGGAACCCCTGTTGCAGAGCTCAAACTTGCCCTGAGCACAGAAACTGAGAATACTAATCTAACTTACAAATGTAGAGCTTAAGGAAGAAGTTTCACATTTTCTGCTGGAAAAGTCACTCTGGGGGTCAGGAAGTCCAGATTCTAATCCCTAACCTGCTAAAAAAAAAAACCCTCTGATATTGGGCAAGTCTCTTCATTGGGCTGGCTCAGTTTCCTCAACAAAAAAAAAAAAAAAAAAAAAGTGAAGTTTGTAAAAATACTTTTACAGTCAATTTGTAAAAGTATTTAGAACTCCAGGGGCAAAATTCAAAGTAGGAAAGCCATACTTAATGTTTTTTGTTTTTTCCAACTGGCCACTTCATTTACTCAGCAAGCGTACCTTCAGGTAATCTGTTAAGGATACAAAGTTGAATAAAACACACTTGCTGCTCTTCACAGTTTCACTACTGTAAAGGAAAAAGAAGTGAACAGCCATGGCAGCAAGGTAAGTGCTATAATCAAGGTATGAATGAGGAACAAAGATGAAAGATTTTCTCTTCCCAGATACATCATGGAAGTCTTTCTAGAAAAGATGGCAGCATTATATAATGATTAAAAGTGTGGACTCTGGAGCCATACAGCCTGGGTTCACATTATTACTTTACCACTTATGAGCTGGGTGCCCTTGAACTTGTCGTTTAACCTCTTTGTGCCTCAGTTTCCTCTTCTTTAAAATGGGGGCAATAATAGTACCTATTTCATAGAGTAGTTGTGAGGATCAAATGAATCAAAATATGTATAAGTGGGGCTTCCTGGTGGCGCAGTGGTTGAGAGTCCGCCTGCCGATGCAGGGGACACGGGTTCGTGCCCCAGTCCGGGAAGATCCCACATGCCGCGGAGCGGCTGGGCCCGTGAGCCATGGCCGCTGAGCCTGCGCGTCCGGAGCCTGTGTTCTGCAAAGGGAGAGGCCACAACAGTGAGAGGCCCACGTACCACAAAAAAAAAAACCAAAAAAACCACCTGCCTTGGCCAGGCACGATAATAACCGCTTACCTGAGTTGTCTCACCACAAGAAGTCCCAATAAGGAACGTGGTGCTGCTGCCAAAAACTACCCACGAGAATTCAGGAGGGGACAAAAGAGGGAGGAGATGCCAGCCCATAATATGTCCTGCCAACCCCTCAGAAATCCTCGTGCTAGAAACCATCTTGACTGAGAGATTCACACACTTCTGTGAAGGGACTTGAATCAAACCACATATGGGCATAGGAAAGATGACTGACCAGAGACAATCCAGAAGGCTAACCCCACCAGCATAAACCCTGAGACTGCAAGCCATGAGGCAGAGCAGTTCTCCTGGGTTCCCTTACCCGGCTGCTCTCTGTCCGGGTGCCCCTTCCCAATAAAGTCTTTTGCTTTGTCAGTATGTGTGTCTCCTCGGACAATTCCTTTCTCAGTGTTAGACAAGAGCCCACTCTAAGACCCTAGAAGGGGTCCCCCTTCTGGCAACGAACACACATAAATTAGATTAAATGTTGGATAGGAAGAAAAATATGTGGGGCATAGCGGGCAGAAGGAGCAATAAGTATAAAGTAGATTTTTATATAAAGAAAAAGAATGGTGTGTTTAGGACATTTCAAAGAGTTTAACATAGCTGGAATATTGGGTACACCTGGAGGAGTGGGGAAAGATGGCCCTGGAGGGATGGACAGGCCATTTTATAAAGGCTTCATGCAACGTGCTTAAAATAATTGAAAGATTTATCTGGGCTTCTGTGAAAGGCCTTATAGGCACAAGAAATGTAGGTGTTAGATGTAGAAATTATGCCCCCCAAAATGTAGGTTTTAAGTGTAGGAATTGTTTTTAAGTCTATATTTTAAACTTGCAGATAGGTAATAATTTCAGTAACTTGCACTGATAAGCACATAATTAGATTCGTAGTTTCAATTTTCTCAAACAGTAAAACCTACATGGTTAACTTTGAATTTTAGTATTTTTATATCACTCCAGTTTCTGTTTTAAATCTCAGAAAAGAAAATTGTGAATGATAGACATAACCTGTGTCTATTTACACCAATATTTAATTCACACACTAATTGTATTTCCCATTCATTTCTCCAAGTTTCTTTCTATGGGACTGTGAGTGTTAGCCACAGAGGTATATAGCTCGAAATATCAGGAAACCTGTCAGAAATGGCCAGAGGGAGAATTTAAACTTAACACATATCTTAAATAATGATCCAGATACAGACCCTTTAAGGAACTGTGAGCTCGTGAGGAGAATTGTGAGATTCATTATCTATGCGCTAGTTATCATCTTATCAATACTTCAAATTTAGAACTACATCACATTTAGTTTTATAACATTTTTATGTAGTCAAGAAATGAAAAGCATGATCCACCTGTCAACACTCATGAAATATTCCAGGAATTTTTTGGAAGCAACTAAAAATATCTTCAAGCCATAAACAAAAATATTTCTTGCTTGAATGGTGGTTAAACACAAAATCAGTACTCCTGAGGGAAAAGAATAAAAGGTCAAATCTCTGCCCAGGTGCTCTGAAATCTGAAAGCCAAGAAGAAAGACGAAGTGGATGAATTTTCTTGAATATTTGAGATGATGCTACCTACTTGATAAAAATTGAGAACCACTTTGGCAGGATGCAAAAATGTACCAACCTCCCCCCAAATTTTTTTAAATTGAAAACAGACACTGTATGCTCGTATAAATGTATAAAATCCTTGCTGATATATCAAGTCACATGAAAAATCCAAGTGGGTCTTTTCCCCTTCACCATGTCCTCTGCCAGAGAGCAGGGTCTTATTTTCAAATGGGCACCAGGAAATACACAGTTGACAAAAGCTCTACAGTGGCCCATAATATCTGTTTTGCATGTTTACTGAACTCACACAATAAAGCTTGGTGTTTACCATTCTAAACATCCAAAATTGTATGTCCACACAATCTTTGCCCTGGGCTAGACATGGTTCTCAGAATTTTGGAGATTACAGGGAAATATCTGGAAAGAAATAAGGAACAGAAATGTATTGCTTTCCCTAGACTAGCAGTTAATGTCTCAGGACAATTTTACATCATTAACAATTATAAACAACCAAAGAGAGCTTTGGCTTTATAGGTGATATATAGTGATGTTTACTATACTAGACATTTTAAATATATTTATTTAATAATTTATTTGGAAATAGTCATAATAACCCATGACAGGTTAAAACGCATATTTTTATTAAAAGTAGCTTTATTTCTGAAACATAAAAGTAGTGAGAAGAAAGGCATTGTCTTACATTTTTGAAATATCTTTTATTAAAAGGTTAATAAAGACCACTGGATTCTCAATCTATTGCACTATATTCTTTTGCTTAAAAACTATGAAGCAAAACTTATACAGATATTTAGTTGGAAAGGGGAGGAGTATTTTAATAGCATTTTCAGATAATTTTGGATATTACATTTTTATACTATATCCAAACTCAACAAGTGGTAGTTTCTTAAAGTTAACTGCAGTGTGAAATCTGGAGCCACATCAATGAAATTTTCATACTCTGTTATGGTAAAATCATTGATCTAGCTTGTGCTTTGAATGGGTCTTTTACCTATGCATGATTATGAATAACATGCTTTGGTCATTTGGAAAATATTGGTTCATGAGTTATGCATATCTCCCAAATGTCAGTACATTTTATCATATAATATCAAAAAATCAAATTCATCAATATATTAGTGAGCTCATCAAAAAAATCTTCAATTATTGGGAAACTATCAAGCTCACAATGACAAATACAACTTTTCCAAAATTCTAATTTTCACTTAAGTCTCAAATTTCATCACTGGCAGTAAGTGCTGGGTGTTGTATACTGATGATACAGCCTCACTTCATTCATTTTCGTAGACTGCTGTCCACTAAATGCACAAGTCTGAATAACCGTAGTTTGTCCATAATTCTTTCAAGTAAAAATGATGTTTCGTAAATAAGTGGCTACTTCAGCTGGCAAGTCAAACAATCACACAAATGCTTTTTCTAAAGACAACTAGCATAGTTCATTGTGCTCTATGCAAACATTCCAGGGATCAAATTTTAATAAAATTAGTATATTTTACTGCTTCGTTGACAGTCACTTTTTCTTATAATTGTACATGTATGGTGGTGGAGGATACAGTTTAAAGCCACTGCCTTGATTTGCAATTAAGGTATCAATAGTTTTACCATTCCTTTTGCACCATCAATGCAAATATCAGTTCAGTGAAAATGACAGATAACATCTTTTGAAAAGGTCTCAGAGACTCCAAGGGGTTTGTGGACTACAATTTAAGAACAGCTGTTCTAGTGCTTCTGCTCTGCAAATGATTCCTATGACCTCAAATCTCCCTAGTTTTCCCCAATATCCCTCCTGTCTATTTACAAAACCCATCAAGGGTGAAAGTGATAGCAGCCGATCCTAGCTTTCTCAGCTGCCTGAAATCCAGCAGAACTGACTTCAGCCCACCCTAACTGCTGGCAAGTAGATCATGAGACCGATCAGTAAATTAGTGGCTATTTTGATCTGTAACACATACTTCTGCAGAAGCTACAAAACTAAACCATACCAAGAAAATGATTAAAGTTTCCACTTCTGGGTATATAATCAAAAATTTGAAAGCAGAATCTCAGAGAATTATGTTCATACTCATGTTTATAGCAGCACTGTTCATAATAGCCAAGAGGTGGAAGCAACCCAAATGTCTATCCACAGAAGAATGTGGTATATACACACAATGGAATATTATTAAGCCTTTAAAAGGAAGGAAATCCCATCACATGCTACAACATGGATGAGGACATCATGCTAAGTGAAATAAGCCAGTCACGAAAAGGTACATACTGTAAATTCCACTTACATGAGGCATCTGAAGTAGTCAAATTCACAGAAACGGAAAGCGTCAGTAGAACGGTGGTTATCAGGGCCTGGGGATGGGGGGAAGGGGAATTGTCTGCTGGGCATAAAGTTTTAGATTTGCACAATGAAAAAGTTCTGGAGATGTGTTCCACAACAATGCATGTACTTAACACTGCTAAACTGTACACATAAAAATGGCTGAGATGGTCAATTTTATGTTTTTTTACCACAATAAAAAAAGTCAATGATATTCCTATATACCAGCCATACACTAAATAACGTCCAATGGATGTTTCCATTTATATGAAGTTCAAAAAGAGGCAAAACTGATCTAAAGTATTTAAGAATGTATATTTAGTAAACAAAAAAAAAAAAAAAAAAAAGAAAGGAGAAAGAAAAGCACAGAAATAATTATCAATAAGGTCAGAATCAAGGTTATCTTTAGCGTGGAGAGAGGGCTTGTGATCGGAAAAGGACAGACAGTAGCTTCTGGCAGGCTGGCAGTGCTCTGTTTCCCAGCCTTTGTGGTAGAGACAGGGGTATTTGCATTATAACAATCTGTTAAGTGTAAATCTATATATTACACATTTTTCTGTCTGTGTGTTATTTTTCACCCCAACAAAAACAAAAAACTTTAGGTAACAAAGAAACTGAGATACTGAGACCTTCTAAGTTTTCTGTCTTCACATAACTTATAAGTGGTAAAGCTGGACAACTCAGGTCTCTGGACCACAGGTCTCATTTTTGTAGCTACTTGTAGAAATAAACCTTGAGTCATGGGAATTAAGGTCTGAAAGTAGTAGACTAGAGAAGCTCACAATGACATGTAAATAAAGATAATCGAAAATACAATTCATGGGAGCCAAACAGCAGTTCAGTTCAACAAGCACTGGGTGAACATATAAAATGTGCAAGAGGGGGACCCTTCAAGATGGTGGAGGAGTAAGACGTGGAGATCACCTTCCTCCCCACAAATACATCAGAAATACATCTACGAGTGGAACGACTCCTACAGAACACTTACTGAATGCTGGCAAAAGACCTCAGACTTCCCAAAAGGCAAGAAAATCCCCATGTACCTGGGCAGGGCAAAAGAAAAAAGAGAGACAAAAGAATAGGGACAGCACCTGCACCTCTGGGAAAGACCTGTGAAGGAGGAAACGTTTCCACACACTAGGAAGCCCTCTCACTGGTGGGGATGTGCGGGGTGGGGAGATCCAGAGCCACAGAGGAGAGCACAGCAACAGGGGTACGGAAGGCAAAGCGGAGAGATTCCATCACTGAGGACTGGTGCCAACCAGCACTCACCAGCCTGAGGGGCTTGTCTGCTCACCTGCCGGGACAGGTTGGGGCTGGGAGCTGAGGCTCTGGCTTTTGGAGGTCACATCCCGGGGAGAGGACTGGGGTTGGCTGCATGAAAACAGCCTGAGGGGGCTAGTGCATCACAGCTAGCCAGGAGTGAGTGCAGGAAAAAGTAGGGACCTGCCGAAGAGGCAAGAGACCACTGCTTTAGGGTGCTCGAGGAGAGGGGATTCCTTCCCTGTCTACCCACAGAAGGCAGAGCACCGCCTAAATGAGCTCCAGAGACGGGTGCAAGCAGCGGCTGTCAGCTTGGACCCCAGAGACGGGCATGGAATGCTAACGCCGCTGCTGCAGCCACCACAGTTCCACTATCAACACACACACACACACACACACACACACACATGCACACACAAACACACACACACAAACACACACAAGGAGCCTGTGCAGCCCGCCACTGCCGGGGTCCTGTGATCTAGAGACAACTTCCCCAGGAGAACACACAGTGCACCTCGGGCTGTTGCAACATCACGCCACCCTCTGCCAACACAGGCTCGCCCCACCTTCTAATTTTAACGACTGTACCCTTCCCTCCCCCCAGCCTGAATGAGCGAGAGCTCCCTAATCAGCTGCTGCTTTAACCCCCTCCTATCTGGGGAGGGAACAGATGCCTGAGGGCAACCTACACAGAGAGGTGGGTCCAAAACCAAAGCTGACCCCAGGAGCTATGAAAACAGAAGAGAAAGGAAAATTTCTCTGGGCAGCCTCAGGAGCAGCAGACTAAATCCCCACAATCAACTTGATGTACCCTGCAACTGTGGAAATACCTGAAGAGACAACAAACCATCCCAAAATTGAGGCAGTGGACTTTAGGAGCAACAGTAGACTTGGGGTTTGCTGTGTGTGACTGATTTGTTTCTGATATTTATGTTTATCTTGTTTTAGTTTTTAGCGCTTGTTATCATTGGTGGATTTGTTTATTGGTTTGGTTGCTCTCTTCTTTTTTTTTTCTTTTTAACGACTATTATTTTTTTATGTTAATAATTTTTTTTTTTACTTTAATTTTTATTTTTTTCTTTCTTTTTTTCTCCCTTTTCTTCTGAGCCATGTGGCTGACAGGGTCTTGGTGCTCTGGCCTGGTGTCAGGCCTGAGCCTCTGAGGTGGGAGAGACAAGTTCAGGACAATGGAGCCCCAGAGACCTCCA
Organism: Platanista minor; assembly: GCA_004363435.1. Classification (NCBI taxonomy): domain Eukaryota; kingdom Metazoa; phylum Chordata; class Mammalia; order Artiodactyla; family Platanistidae; genus Platanista; species Platanista minor. The sequence continues at coordinate 50,628 of RJWK010000024.1, read as the reverse complement.
GCCCAATGTAATATCAAGCAGCAAGAGCTCTCCCAGAGATCTCGGTCTCAACAGTAAGACCCAGCTCCACCCAAAGCCTAGTAAGCTCCAGTGCTGGATGCCCCATGCCAAACAACTAGTAAGAAAGGAACACAACCCCGTCCATTAGCGGAGAGGCTGCCTAAATCATACTAAGTTCACAGACACCCCAAAACACACCACTGGATGCAGCCCTGCCCACCAGAAAGAAACGATCCAGCCCCACCCACCAGAACACAGGTACCAGTCCCCTCCACCAGAAAGCCTACAAAAGCCAGGGAACCAAACTCACCCACTGGGGGCAGAAACCAAAAACATCAGGAACTACAAACCTGCAGCCTGCGAAAAGGAGACCCTAAACACAGTAAGTTAAACAAAATGAGAAGATAGAGAAATATGCAGCAGATGAAGGAGCAAGGTAAAAACCCACCAAACCAAACAAATGAAGAGGAAATAGGCAGTCTACCTCAAAAAACATTCAAGTAATGGTAGTAAAGATGATCCAAAATCTTGAAAATAGAATTGAGAAAATACAAGAAACATTTAACAAGGACCTAGAAGAACTAAAGAGAAAACAAACAATGATGAACAAAACAATAAATGAAATTTAAAATTCTCTATAAGGAACCAACAGCATAAAAACTGAGAAAGAAGAATGGATAAGTGACCTGGAAGATATAAAATAGTAGAAATAATTACCACAAAGAAGAAAAAAGAAAAAAAATGACAAGAATTGAGGACAGTCTCAGAGACCTCTGGGACAACATTAAACACAAGAACATTTGAATTATAAGGGCCCCAGAAGAAGAAGAGAAAAAGAAAGGCTCTGAGAAAGTATTTGAAGACATATATAGTTGAAAACTTCCCTAACATGGGAAAGGAACTAGTCAATCAAGTCCAGGAAGCGCAGAGAGTCCCATACCGGACAAATCCAAGGAGAGACATGCCAACACACATAGTAATCAAATTATCAAAAATTAAATACAAGGAAAAAATATTAAAAGCAGCAAGGGAAAAACAACAAATAACATACAAGGGACTCCCCATAAGGTTAAAAGCTGATCTTTCAGCAGAAACTCTGAAAGCCAGAAGGGAGTGGCAGGACATACTTAAAGTGATGAAAAGGAAAAACCTACACCAAGATTACTCTACCCGACAAGGATCTTGTTCAGATTCAACCAAGAAATTTAAAACTTTACAGACAAGCAAAAGCTAAGAGAATTCAGCACCACCAAACCAGCTTTACAACAAATGCTAAAGGAACTCCTCTAGGCAGGAAACACAAGAGAAGGAAAAGGCCTACAATAACAAACCCAAAACAATTAAGAAAATGGGAATAGGAACATACATATAGACAATTACCTTAAATGTAAATGGATTAAATGCTCCAACCAAAGACACAGACTGGCTGAATGGATACAAAAACAAGACCTGTACATATGCTGTCTACAAGAGACCCACTTCAGACCTAGGGACACATACAGACTGAAAAAGATATTCCATGCAAATGGAAATCAAAAGAAAGCTGGAGTAGCAATTCTCATATCAGACAAAATAGACTTTAAAATAAAGAATATTACAAGAAACAAAGAAAGACACTACTTAATGATCAACGGATCAATCCAAGAAGAAGATATAACAGTTGTAAATATTTATGCACCCAACATAGGAGCACCTCAATACATAAGGCAAATGTTAACAGCCATAAAAGGGGAAATCAACAGTAACACAATCATAGTAGGGGACTTTAACACCCCACTTTCACCAATGGACAGATCATCCAAAATGAAAATAAATAAGGAAACACAAGCTTTAGATGATACATTAGACAAGATAGACTTAATTGATATTTATAGGACGTTCCATCCAAAAACAACAGAATACACTTTCTTCTCAAGTGTTCAAGGAACATTCTCCAGAATAGATCATATCTTGGGTCACAAAGCAAGCCTTGGTAAATTTAAGAAAACTGAAATCATATCAAGTATCTTTTCAGCCCACATTGCTATGAGACTAGATATCAATTACAGGAAAAAATTATAAATACAAACACATGGAGGCTAAACAATATGCTACTAAATAACAAAGAGATTACTGAAGAAATCAAAGAGGAAATAAAAAAATACCTAGAAACAAATGACAAAGAAAACATGATGACCCAAAAGCAAAAGCAGTTCTAAGAGGGAATTTTAAAGCAATACAATCCTACCTCAAGAAACAACAAAAATCTCAGAAAAACAACCTAACCTTACACCTAAAGCAATTAGAGAAAGAAGAACAAAAAAAACCCTGCAAAGTTAGAAGAAGGAAAGAAGTAATAAACATCAGATCAGAAAAAAAAGAAATATAGCGGAGTCACTTTGTTATAAAGAAGAAACTAACACACCATTGTAAAGCAATTATACTCCAATAAAGATGCTAAAAAAAATAACAAACATAAAAAGACGTGAAAAAGAAATGAAGGAAACAAAAGATCAGTAAAACTAAAAGCTGGTTCTTTGAGAAGAAAAACAAAATTGAAAAATGATTAGCCAGACTCATCAAGAAAAAAAGGGAGAAGACTCAAATCAACAGAATTAGAAATGAAAAAGGACAAGTAACAGTGCAGAAATAGAAAGGATCATGGGAGATTACTACAAGCAACTCTATGAAAAATAAAATGGAAAACTTGGAAAAAATGGACAAATTCTTAGAAAAGCACAAACTTCTGAGACTGAACCATGAAGAAATAGAAAATATAAACAGACGAATCACAAGCACTGAAATTGAAACTGTGATTTAAAATCTTCCAACAAACAAAAGCCCAGGACCAGATGTTTCACGGGCAAATTCTATCATACATTTAGAGAAGAGCTAACACCTATCCTTCTCAAAATCTTCCAAAATACTGCAGAGGGAATAACATTCCCAAATTCATTCTATGAGGCCACCATCACCCTGATTGCAAAACCAGACAAAGATACCACAAAAAAAGAAAACTATAGGCCAGTATCACTGATGAACACAGTTGCAAAAATCCTCAACAAAATACTAGCAAACAGAATCCAACAGCACATTAAAAGGATCATACACCATGATCAAGTGGGGTTTATTCCAGGAATGCAAGGATTCGTCAATATATGCAAATCAATCAATGTGATACACCATATTAACAAACTGAAGGAGAGAAAACATATGACCATCTCAATAGATGCAGAAAAAGCTTCTGACAAAATTCAACACTCATTTATGAAGAAAACCCTGTAGAAAGTAGGCAAAGAGGGAACCTACCGCAACATAATAAAGGCCATATATGACAAACCCACAGCCAACATCATTCTCAATGGCAAAAAACTGAAACCATTTCCACTAAGATCAGGAACAAAATAAGGTTGCCCACTGTCACCACTATTTTTCAACATAGTTTTGGAAGTTTTAGCCACAGCAATCAGAGAAGAAAAACAAATAAAAGGAATCAAAATCAGAAAAGAAGAAGTAAAACTGTCACTGTTGGCAGACGACACGATATTACACATAGAGAATCCTAAAGATGCCACCAGAAAACTACTAGAGCTAATCAACGAATTTGGTAAAGGAGCAGGATACAAAATTAATGCACAGAAATCTCTTGCATTCCTATACACTAATGATGAAAAATCTGAAAGAGAAATTTAGGAAACACTCCCATTTACCACTGCAACAAAAAGAAAAAAACACCTAGGGATAAAGCTACCTAAGGAGAAAAAAAAACACTGCATGCAGCAAACTATAAGACCCTGATGGAAGAAATTAAAAACGATACAAACAGATGGAGACATATACCATGTTCTTGCATTGGAAGAATTAACATTGTGAAAATGACTAAATTACCCAAAGCATTCTACAGATTTAATGCAATACCTATCAAACTAACAATGGCATTTTTCACAGAACTTGCACAAAAAGTTTCACAATTTGTATAGAAACACAAAAGACCCCAAATAGCCAAAGCAATCTTGAGAAAGAAAAACAGAGCTGGAGGAATCAGGCTCCCTGACTTCAGACTATACTACAAAGCGACAACAATCAAGACAGTATGGTACTGGCATGAAAACAGAAACATAGCTCAATGCAACAGGATAGAAAGCCCAGAGATAAACCCATGCACATATGGCCACCTTGTCTTTGATAAAGGAAGCAAGAATATACAATGGAGAAAAGATAGCCTGTTCAATAAGTGGTGCTGGGAAAACTGGACAGCTACATGTAAAAGAATGAAATTAGAACACTCCCTAACACCACATGCAAAAATAAACTCAAAATGGATTAAACACCTAAATGTAAGGCCAGACACTATCAAACTCTTAGAAGAAAACATAGGCAGAACACTCTGTGACATAAATCACAGCAAGATCCTTTTTGACCCACCTCCTAGAGATATGGAAATAAAAACAAAAATAAACAAATGGGACCTAATGAAACTTAAAAGCTTTTGCACAGCAAAGGAAACCATAAACAAGACAAAAAGACAACCCTCAGAATGGGAGAAAACATTTGCAAATGAAGCAACTGACAAAGCATTAATCTCCAAAACATACAAGCAGCTCATGAAGCTCAATACCAAAAAAGCAAATAACCCAATCCAAAAGTACGCAGAAGACCTAAATCAACATTTCTCCAAAGAAGATACACAGACTGCCAACAAACACATGAAAGAATGCTCAACATCATTAATCATTAGAGAAATGCAAATCAAAACTACAATGAGATATCATCTCACACCGGTCAGAATGGCCATCATCAACAAATCTAGAAACAGTAAATGCTGGAGAGGCTGTGGAGAAAAGGGAACACTCTTGCACTGCTGGTGGGATTGTGAATTGGTACAGCCACTATGGAGAACAGTATGGAGGTTCCTTAAAAAACTACAAATAGAACTACCATATGACCCAGCAATCCCATTACTGGGCATATACCCTGAGAAAACCATAATTCAAAAAGAGTCATGTACCAAAATGTTCATTGCAGCTCTATTTACAATAGCCAGGACATGGAAACAACCTAAGTGTCCAT
>RJWK010000024.1:0-45479 GCA_004363435.1 Platanista minor | reverse complement strand
TGAAACGAAATTGAGTTATTTGTAATGAGGTGGATGGACCTAGAGTCTGTCATACAGAGTGGTGTAAGTCAGATAGAGAAAAACAAATACCAAATGCTAACACATATATATGGAATCTAAAAAAAATGGTTCTGATGAACCTACGAGCAGGACAGGAATAAAGACACAGACGTAGAGAGTGGACTTAAGGACACCGGAAGGCGGAAGGGTAAGCTGGGACAAAGTGAGAGAGTAGCATTGACATATACACGCTACGAAATGTAAAATAGCTAGCTAGTGGAAAGTAGCTGCATAGCACAGGGAGATCAACACAGTGCTCTGTGAGCACCTAGAGGGGTGGGATAGGGAGGGTGGGAGGGAGACACAAGAGGGAAGGGATATGGGGATATAGGTATACATATAGTTTGTTATACAGCAGAAACTAAAACAACATTGTAAAGCAACTATACTCCAATAAAGATGTTAAAAAAATAATAAAAATAAATTTTAAATATGTGCCAGACGCTACAGTAGATACTGAAAATCGAGAAATAAATGACATGTTCTCAGCACTTGTGAGTTTTGTAATAAAGTGACCAGACACATCAATATATCATTATAACATAGTGTGGTACCTCGCAGCCTGGGAGGTCTTGCTGTATGAGGGGGTGGGATGTGGGGACAGGACTGTGGGAGCTTCAAAGACTCCTATTCTGTGATTCACAGTTAGGAATAATGAGTTGGAAATAGGGAAGGGTGGAAAGAGTCTTTCAGGAAAAGAAGATAACGTCAGCAGAACTGGAATAAAGAAAACCCTCAGTATTATATATATTGCAGAATCATGATGTGTGAGGCAGGAAATAGTGAAGATGAAGCTGGAAATAAGAGGAGGCCACATCAGGTATGGCCTCATGGGACAAGCTAAGGTTCTTTGGACATTTGAGAAGATCTGTTTCTCCCTGCCACATAACAGGTTACCAGCTAATAGGGAGCAGATAGCATTGTGCCTACGACTAGCTCTGAGGCCTTGGGTATGTCATTTCCAGTGTCAGGGCCTCAGATTCTTTATTTGTTAAAGGTGGAGCTTGAACTAGATGGCCTCCAAGATCAATCACTCCTAGATCTGATTCTAAAGTTTTATGAATCTGTGTCAAAGCTGGCAATCAGTGTCATTAAACACTTCTGTTAAAGAAAGAAACTAATAAAGAGATCTATCCTATATAACTCATAGGAAAACTGAGAACTCAAACATGGAACCCAAAATGAAGAGGTATATAAACTGTCTTATCAGTTACAAAGATTACTAAATGCAAATCAAAACTACATAACGCATAAAATGCCTCAGAAATAATGACACTATTTCTTGAGATTTTACCGTATGCCAGACCTCTACCTGTATTATTTCATTTACTCCTTAATCCCCTCTGAAATTGGCCTTCTTGTCTTCATTTTAAATAAGAGGAATCAGAGTTTGGGGATATTAAAAAGGTTACCCAAACTCCTCGTCAAGGAGGTGGCAGACTTGGTGCTGTGCAGGCCTGTCTGCTCTAAGGTTAGTTCTCTCCTTGGGTTTTCCAATGTATTAGGATTCCCATAAAAGTAAATGGAAAGAACATGCTATCTCTTGAGAATTCATATACTCAATTTACATGAGATCCAATGTCACCATTCTCAATTCTATGTAATATTTATGCTTCACTTTGCATGCTTAGAAAATGTGAAAACATGACAATGATAGCTTTTAGCAACTGAATTACTGTTTATCCAGAAATTATCTGTTCAGAATAAATGAAATTATATTTACAACTGCCCAGGCTCTACCGAAAATGCTTTTAAGCAGTCACTCTAAGTTTATTCATGTGTTGATATAAGCACTGAAACACTAACCAGAAAAAAAGATTATACTAAGATTAAATTAAGAGGCCCCTTAAAATAACAATGCACAAGGCAGTCATAGACACTAACAAATCCCAGTTTCTCAGGGATTATCTCCATGGAAGGAAAATAAAGATTCTCAGGCCTTGGTTGTTGCTATTGAACAGAAAAGCAAATAAGCAAATGAAATAGGCATTCCCAGTGATTATTCACAGGAGATGTGAATGCTTGGTTCAGCCATTAGCTATCCCCCACCTTTAGATAAAAATGGTTTTCCCCCTAAATCTAACATAAGCATTTAATTCTGTGCTGGGCCTTTTAATTTCCTAATCGGCTAATGTTATACGATGCGCAAGTCAGCAGGAAGAACAGTGAACACCACAGCAAGAGCAATGAGACAGGAACTGCATGAAGCAGTTCAAACCCTCACCTAACAGTGGTTCTCAGACTTGACTGTATATCAGAATGCCCTGCAGGGCTTGTGAAAGCACAGCTTACTGAACCTCACTCCCCAGGCTTCTGATTCAGTAGTCAGGAGAGGGGCCCAAGAACTTGCATTTCTATTACCTTCTCTGGCGATGTGCTCTGAGAACCACATCTATGCCTGGTTTTGGCAGTGAAGGTGCATGTGCAATTTGTAAGCAAAAAGTAGATTCATTGTTGACAGAGAACTATCCTTCAGGTGTGTGGTGGACAGTTAATAAATAGACCTCTTTGGTTATTTGCTAAATGTAAAACTTATCAAACCTTAATGGTTGGTAAAATTAACTGATATGTTAAGCTTAGCTAAAATTCTGAGTTTGCAGTTTTGCCATAAATAAGTAATAAAAAAAATCATAGCATCTATTGAGAAGTTATTACATGAAGGAACTGTGGTACTTACCTTTATATACAGTATTTGATTTAATCTTCATTAAAAATCTAATATACTAATGCCATTATTATTGTTATTCTCAGTTTATAATAATAAATGTGCTTAGAGAGATGAAATCACTGCCCAAGCTCACACTGTTAGTAACTGGTGGAAGAAAGCTTCATCCCAGGAAGTCTGACTCCAGAGTTGGAGCTTTATTTTGCCTCATATTCTACGGCCTCCTGAGTAAATGGCACAATGACTATCTGCAGTAAAAATTATAATCTGAAACTCTAAACTCAAATGTGAAACTCTAAATTCTAAAACCAAAGCATGAAATAATTTACGAGCTGAACGTAGGCACAGAAGTGCACAGGATACCAGAGCCACTATACCACAAGAATGTGTCATGGTTAGGCCACTATAAATTTAAAAAGGGAGAACTTGGTGTATAAAAAATTGATGCAGCTGAATTAGCTATCCTTAGGTTAGTCTTCTTTGCAAGATTATTTTCCATTTTCATTGAAATGTAAAATTCTATGTTAAATGAAATTCAACTATGAGAGCAAAATGGTACCTGGGCAGTGAGAGTAAGGAAATGTTTAAAGGGCATAGGAAGCTGAGTCATGTTCAAGATACATTAAAGCCTACAGTATTTCAAGGGAAAAGCTAGGGTCTCAGAAGGTCGATATAGTGCACAGATATGACATCAGGGCTAGACATAACCAGGAGTCCAGGCAACAGATAGGTATCGTCAGGGAGACGCACCCACATATATTAGCCTGTGTTGTAATTAGAGAAAAACAAGGAAGCAGGACTAAAAACAAAAAACTAAAAACCAGAAATCTTGTCTCAGGAACTAGAACACATAGAGATAAACTATGTCTCAGGAGAAAGTGATGGCAGTGTCCTTGATCATATCTGGAGGGACTGAGTTCCAGGGAAAGTGAAAATAGAGCAAGATTCATGGATATCTACCTGGGAATTTATTAGCCAGCAGCACAGATCCTAACTTGGGTTGGGGAAAACAACAAAATTTTAGAGTTGCACCTCGCCAGAGTAGAAAGACAAAACAAGCCAAGAAATGCAGGTGGCCACCAAAAGTGGGAAATGTGAAGGAAAGAGATTCTCCTCAAGAACCTTCAGGAAAAAAATGCAGCCTTACTGATGCCTCAGCTTTTAACCCAGTGAAATTTATTTCAAACTTCAGACCTCTAAAACTAAAAGAAAATAAATTTGTGTTGTTTATTCCAAAATATTTGTGGTGATTTATTACAAGCGCAAGTGGGAACTAAAACAATCAGGAATAAATAAAGAACTTGGTAAGCAGAAATATGGGTCAATACAATAGACTTTCCCTCTCTTCTAAAGTTCTAAATTATGTTGATGGTTGAAACAAAAATTGTAGGGCTTCCCTGGTGGCGCAGTGGTTGAGAGTCCGCCTGCCGATGCAGGGGACGCGGGTTCGTGCCCCAGTCCGGGAAGATCCCACATGCCACGGAGTGGCTGGGCCCCATGAGCCATGGCAGCTGAGCCTGCGCATCCGGAGCCTGCATGTCCGGAGCCTGTGCTCTGCAACGGGAGAGGCCACAACAGTGAGAGGCCCGTGTACGCAAAACAAAAAAAAAATTGTAACTGTCTAATGTGGTTCTAAATGTATATAAAATAATAATCTAAGGTAATTTTATTATAAAGTGTTATATGATAAGTTCATCTATATATAATTATTTTTACATATTATAAACAAGGGAGGATAAAAATGTAAAGGGAAGTGAGGTTTCTGTACTGCACATAAACTGGCAAAATGATGACACCAGTAGATTCTGATAAGTTTTGTGTGTATAATGTTATATCTAGAGCAACCACTAAAAGAGCTATATAAAGAGCTACACTCGAAAACACTATAGATGTTTGTATATTTTGGTTATTAACCCCTTATCGTTCATATCATTTACAAATATTGTCTCCCATTCTGTAGGTTGCCTTTTGTCAGCGGTTTCCTTTGTTGTGCAAAAGCTTTTCGGTTGAATTAGGTCCTATTTGTTTATTTTTGTTTTTATTTCCTTTGCTTTAGTCATGGACCTGAAAAAAATATTGCTATGATTTATGTCAAAGAGTGTTCTGCCTATGTTTTCTTCTAGGAGTTTTATGGTTTCTGGTCTTACATTTATGTCTTTAATCCATTTCGAGTTTATTTTTGTATATCATGTTAGAGAATGTTCTAATATCATTATTATGATGATACATATACAATGGAAAACTACTCAGCCAAAAAAAGAATGAAATTTTGCCATTTGCAACAACATGGATGGATTTGGAGGGTATTACGCTAAGTGAAATAAGTCAGATAGAGAAAGACAATACTGTATGATATCCCTTATATAATCTAAAAAATACAACAAACTAGTAAATATAACAACACAAAAAGAAACAGACTCAGATATAGAGAAGAAATTACTGGTTACCAGTGGAGAGAGGGAAAGGGGGAGGGGCGATAAAGGGGTAGGAGATTAAGAGGTACAGACTATTATGTATAAAATAAGCTACGAGGATATATTGTACAACACATGGAATATAGCCAATAACTATAATAAGTATAAATGGAGTATAACCTTTCTTATATAAGTATACTTATAGTGAATACTTATTGTACACCTGTAACTTATATAATATAGTATGTCAGCTATACTTCAATTCAAAAAAATCATTATAGGGACTTCCCTGGTGGTCCAGTGGTTAACACTCTGCACTCCCAATGCAGGGGGCATGGGTTCGATCCCTGGTCAGGGAACTAGATCCTGCCTGCCTCAACTAAAAGATCCCGTGTGCTGCAACAAAGAGATCCTGCATGCCGCAGCTAAGACCCAGCACAGCCAAATAAATAAATATTTAATGTAACAAGGACATCTTTAAAAAAAAAAACACTATAGATGAACCAAAATGGAATTCTAAAAAATCTTCAAGTGACCACATAAAGGCATGAAAAATAAAAGAGAGAAACCAAAAAGAACAAACATAAAACAAAAATTAAAATAGCAGACTTGAACCCTAACACCAATAATTATATTAAATGTAAATAGCCTAAATATACCAATTAAAAGACATAAATTGACAGAGTGGATTTAAAAATATGACCCAACTATATGCTGTGAATGTCTGTAAATTGCTGGTATTTACCCAGATGAACTAAAGACTTATGTCCACACAAACACCTGAACACAGATATTTATAGCAGCTTTATGCATAATTGCCAAAACTTGGAAGCAAACAAGATGAATAAACTGAGGTACATCCAGACAATGGAATGCTATTCACCGCTAAAAAGAAATGAGCTATCAAGCCATGAAAAGACATGAAGGGAACTTAATGTGTATTACTAAACGAAAGAAAGCAATCTGAAAAGGTTACATACTGCATCATTCCAAATATATAACATTCTGGAAAAGGCAAAACTATAGACAGTGAAAAATCAATGGTTGCTAGAGGTTGGAGGGTGAGAGGAGCGTTAAATAGGTGAAGTACAGAAGTTTTTAGGGTGCTAAAAATACTCTGTGTGATATTATAATGATGGATTCATGTCACTGTACATTTGTCCAATCCCACAGAATATAACATACCAAGAGTGAACTATAATGCAAACTATGGACTGTGGATGATCATGATGTATCAGTGGAGGTTCATCGATTATAACAAATGTGCCACCCTGGTGGGGGATGTCAATAATGGGGGAGGCTCTGCTTGCATGGGAGGTACATGGGAAATCTCTGTACCTTCCCCTCAATTTTGCTGTTAACAGTAAACTTCCTTTTTTAAAAAAAAGTCTTTAAAAATCCAATTAGAAAATAGGCAAAAGACATGAATAGATATTTGACCAAAGAGAATATACAGATGACAAATAAACTCATGAAAAGAGGCTCAACATCTAGCTATCAAGGAATACAAGTTAAACCACGGTGAAACATCATCATGCACCTATCAGAATGGCTAAAATAAAATACAGTGACAATACCTTATGCTGGCAAGCATGCAAAGAAACTGGATCACTCATACATTGCTGGTGGGAATGTAAAATTGGTACAACCACTCTGGAAAAGTTTGGCAACTTTCTTTTTTAAAAAACTAAACTTGCAACCACCATACTACCCAGCAGTTCCACGCCTGGACATTCATTCCAGAGGAATAAAGACTTATGTTCCACAAAAACCTCACACAAATGTTTACAGCAGCTTTATTGATAATAGCTAGAAACTGGAAATGCCCTTCAATGGGTCAAAAATTAAGCAGGCGAGGAACCTCCCTACCATGGAAAACTTTTCAGTAACAAAATAGAGCAAACCATTGTTACATGTAACAAGCTGGATGAATCTACAAAGAATTACCCTGAGTCAAATCGCCAATCCCAAAAGGAAAATAAGATGCCTTTTATATAACATTCTGGAAATGATTAAATTACAGGAAGGGAAAACAGATTAGTGGATCCCAGAGGTTAAGGAGGGGGTGGTGATGGAAGGGAAGTAGGGGTGGCTATAAAAGGGGCAATTTGAGGGATCCTCAACTTTTCTGTGTCTTGACTGTATCAGTATCAATATCCTGGTTATCATAATATACTAAAGTTTTGCAAGATGGTACCATTGGGGAAACTGGGAAAGGATACAAAGGGTCTCTGTGTATTATTTCTTACAACTGCTTGTCAATCTAAAATTATTTTAAAAAGAAAGAATCCCCTGAAGTGTTTTTAAAAGTTCAGATTTCCCAATCCCACCTCCAAACTGTCTCATTTACACAGTTTGGAATGGATTCGGAAATCTGCATGTTTAACACATGCCTGGTGATTCTGATAGCATGGTCCATCGACGGCAGTGAGGGGAACACTCAGATTTGATGGAATACGCCTCCAATCAAATTGCTTCCTATAAATCAGCTCTGCTCCTAATAGTACTTGGAAGAAAGCCAAGCCTCTAGGAATCAGAATTGCTGTGTCCAACTCTGTCACCAATCAGCTGTTTTCCAACATCCGCACAACATGGCAAAGGGCCTCCTCCACAGAGAACTGTTCTTAGTGTGGGACTCTGACTAAAGGAATTGGACCTTGCAGGCATTCCTTTAACAATGCATTGGGGAACACTCATGGCATGTTAGGTCATAAAAATGTGAAAAGCAAGCTATGGTCTCCTTTGTGAATAAAATGTATCCAGAAAATAATTTAGCTGCAAATGCTGGATAGATAACATAAGAGAAAATTATGCTGCCACTCCTCACATTTCAATGAACCTTCACTTGTTACTCAAAAGGAAAAGTAAAATTACATCTTCACAAAGTGAATTTCCCTTTTAGATGGGCAATGAGAAGACAGAATGTATTCTAATTTTGTCAACCTTTTAGGTGTAATTAGAGGCAGGCTCTTTTATGAAACTGAATGTCAGTCTGATCGAGAAGAATGAGGTCTTATATATATAGCAATACAGTAGTTAGAAAAAAAATAGACTCAAAGGAGAATAATTGAGATTATCTTTGGATTTGAAGAAACATTTAGTAGCTACACATTGCCTTAACTGTTCACCTATCTTCTGCCTTGGTTTCTCTTTTGATTGGGATTAGCAAGTTCAGAACACAATTTTAGATCAGAAATGATGGGTAATATACTAGACTTCTGAATATTACCAGGAACCAGATTTCTCCCTCCCCAGACCTAAAGTCTGATTGGCAGCACTAACCAAAGGGAAATGTACTGATCAAGGGAAAGGAAATATATTGGGTTAAATAATGAATGTATTTGATTCGAGATTTTTTAAAAGAATAGGCACAGTTATAAGAAAAATGCACATTTGGGAATAGTTTGCATGTTTCTTTTTATAAAATTATGAAGTGTTATATCAGGAGAATTAGATAAGCATGATTCAAACCTCGAGAAGAACAAGTGTCTTGGTCAGTAAGACAAGGAGAATTAGACATGATAAAAAAGAAGTGAGTGTTCAGTTCTGACATCCTGTAATCACAAGTAAAAAAGAAGAATGGAGAATAAGTTAATATAGAGGACAATTAGCAAGATGATAAAAGGAAAGATTTGCATTAGAAATTAGAGATTTTAAAAGGATGGATTGTATCAGAGAATTTTGAGAATTTGGGGCATGGTATCTGCCTCCCATTAGCCAGCCTGTTAATAGTATGAATAATCCCGAAGTTCATAAGTCAGAATGGCTTTGTCTGTCCTGCCTGACAGCATCTCTGACCCAAAAATGGCAGAGCCAACTCTCCTGGCCGTTTTCATAGGCTGAATTGAGTTGCTCCTTGTTAAGATCAGAGAGGTCTACCTGATCGAGAAAAGAAGGAACAGACAGCATAGGGTAGTACTCCCCAACTTTTTTCAAGCCAAAGAGCACCAAGAAAGTGATAATATTTGTGCAGCACACTGAGGTAAATTGAAGGAGACTGAGAGACCTCTATATGAGTCCTGATTAAAAAATCATTACCTTTTCCTCATATTATTAAGGTAAGAAAAATAAAATGCAAAAACTTAGGGAGGGTACTGAACATAGAATTCTTATAAAACTTCCAGTTAAAATCTTTAAACATTTTTAATGAAGCCATTTTTACCATTAAAAAACAAAAACAGAAGTTGAATTAACAAGTTATGTGCATTTCTATAGTTTGAATGGTTTTATTCAATTCCTGTTCAAGACATTTTAATGATTATCTCTATAAAATTTTGATGGGCACTGCAGAGAGAAATTTTATTTTTACCAGATGATTTTTTAAAATGTGCATCTTTTTATGCAAATATTCAAAATTTTACAACAGCTGAAATTATATTTAAAGAATTTCAGAGCTCTTTCATTAACAAATGTAACTGTACAATTTCTTATAACATGAAGAGATTTTTAAATCCAATTGAACTTTTCATATCAAGTATTTCAAAATAATGATGAAGCCCTGATTTGCAAAACACATATATTAGTAAAACAGATCCCTACAGCTAGTTTGGACACACTAATAGGACCCATCTACGGAGAATGGACAGAAGTAGCTAGTATTTGACAAGAAGGAGTTTCTGGATTCCTGTCTGGAAGTGCAGTCACAAGGAGCCCCCACTGAGCCTCCTTAACCCCAAATGGCATCACCTTAAACTGTACCCTTGGCCGGTACACCTAGAGCACAAGACCACCCAGTAGTACATGGACTTCTTATGCATGATAGGCAGCAGAATGCCCTGCAACAGGTTGATGGAGGAGATGTTGAAGCAACAGGCATGCTCTAGTACAGCAGCCACGCCAGATGAGTACCTGAGGTCCTTCATCGTCCCCAGTACACACAGGGAACGTGCTGCCACACCCTCTGCTCTTGGCTCCCGCTCTGAGATGCCCCAGAAAAGACTGCTCCCTTTAGAGAGAGCTGCCTGGGAGTTCCAGTCACCCAGCCTTCCTAAGGGATGAGGGGATCAGTATCTTAGCATGCATGACAAACCCAGTAGGAAGCTGCAGGTTAGAGAGTAAACACAATCATTTAAAATAGGTATGTCATGAGAGTTTATTTTTTCAGTATATATTTAGATGTACTGACGCTCATTGCTTACACACTAGCCTTTCAGTGTCACATATTTCTTTTGTCTAAAATGGAACACGGCAGCAGACTTAATTGGTTCTTAGTTGCAAGTTGTGAATGTCAAATGAGCTTCCAAACCTGAATGAGAAACACAGAAATGTCTCCAAATAAAACTGTCATCAACACAGCATTCACTTACTCATCCACACAAGTACCAGTTATTAAACACCTACTATGTGCCAGAAAATGTTTTAGGCACTAGGAATAAAGAACAAAACAGACAAAATTTCTTCCCTCATAAAACTTACTTTCCAAGGTGGGGTGGGGAGAACAATATCTTTAAAATAATAATAAAGAAAATAAATAAATAAGTAATGAAGAAAGAAATTATATAGTATTAAAGTATAATGTGTGCTATGGACCTCAAAGGTCCAAGAATGGGTCCCAAAAAGAGTGACATGGAATTAGGAACTTTCCAATAACCCACCCTATAGCCTGAGAAGTTTTTTGTTTTGTTTTGTTTTGTTTTAATGCAGACCTGATAATACTACAACTCCGCTCAGAACTCCTGAATGGCTCCCCAAGCCAAAGAACAAAGCCCAAACTCCTCAGCATGACTTGTGCCTTCATCATGTAGCACCTGCTTAATGGTTCATTCAGCCTCATTTCTTACTGCAATCCCTCACCTCCATAAAAGCATTCTCCACTTCATAGAGATTGAATGACTTTTAGAAACTCAGGGTTTCCATCTATTTCTCATTTTGCCCTCCCCCACTGTCTTACCAACACTAACCCATATTGCTTTTATAAGGTTATGATTAGGTATCATTTCATCCTTCATTTTAATTGCCTTTTAACCCACTAGATTGTCAACTCTCTGAAAGGCAGTGTATTTGTTTCCTGTAGCTGTAACAAATGACCACAAGTTTGGTGGTTTACAACAACAGAAACATAGTCTCTCACAGTCCTAGAGACAAGAAGTCAGCAGTTGTTTTCACTAGGCTGCAACCAAGGTGTGGGTAGGGACATGCTCCCACTGGAGGCTCTAGGGGAGAACACTTTTCATTGCTTTTCCCCGCCTCTGGAGGCTGTTCCCTCCTAGGCTCATGGCTCTGCATCACGTTGTCTTTTCTACCCCTGCTGCCATCATCACATTACCTTCTTCCTCTTCTCTCAAATCTCCCTCTCCCTTCCTCTTATAAAGGACACTTGTAATTGCATTTAGAGCCCACCCAGACGATCCAGGATAATCTTCCATCTCAAGATCCTTAACTTCATCACATTTGCAAAATCGCTTTTGCCCTGTAAGGTAACATAATCACAGGCTCCCCGGATTAGGACTTGGACTCATCTCTGTGGGCCATTATTCAGCCTATCACAGTCAAGACAGGGACTGCTTTGCTTATCACTCTATATCCCCAACAGCTAGCGCTATTACATAATAAGTCCTCAGTTTACATTTTTGAAATGAATGAATTTGGTGAGTTTTGATCACCTGAATACCTCATTAGTCTTTCTCTTAGATATAATGAGAGAAAAGTCATTATCTCATATCAACTTATTGTTGATAAGCAAAAAGGAGCTTTCGTTGGAGCAAACAGAACTTGTTCTTCTAGTGTCAGATTTGACGAAGTTTGTTAAACTGTGAGGGATAAGCAACCTTGGTCAGGTTATTTAGCTGAAATATAGAAAAGGCCACTGGGGTTCTTATCAAATTTAAATCTTACTATAAACTTCTAATTGCCTCCACAAAACTTAAATAATAAATCCTTCTGGGAGGACCAATGCTTTCTATGAGAATGGTTAATGAGGGTCGGTACGGGGGATTTAGTTACCAGGGGTGAGTAAGGTCCTGGGAGTCCAGATCCCAAGGACACAGGAAAGGCTTGATTTTCTTAGCTTTATCATCTAAAAATGCTTCCTTTCTGATTAAGTCCCAGTAACGTTTTCCTCGCATAGCACAGTTCATTTAAAAGTTTAAATGCAGGTGAAACTAGATAAAGGAAATATAAAACAGAGCTAAGTGATTTAAAAGAGGATGTAAGTAAGAGCTACTCTGGGTACATGACCACCCACAATAAATACATTTCCCATGTTCCCGCCCAGTTAAGTATAGCCATGTGACTAACTGCTGGCAAATGGGATATAAGTGGAAGCTGTGTGTGCAAATTCTGTCAATAATAATAGCCATTAAAGAAAAAGGGCATACTCTTCTTAGCTCCCTTTTCCCTTACTACTGGTGAGAAAGTGGGCATGATGGCTAGAGCTCAAGCAGCTCTTCTGGATCATGAGGCAGCAGGGTAAGAATGTCAGAGCATCAAGAGAGATGAAGCTGAATCTTGATAGTCATGGAACTACCATACAAATCCTGAATTTCCTACCTCTGGTCCTCTATGTTACACAGAGAAAGAATTCTATTTTGTGTAAGGCACTGTTATTCTAATTAATCTGTTACTCACAGCTGGATCTAATCTAAAATGATTTAGAAGGTTAGGTACCTAGAAGTGGGTGCTGAAAATGATAGAACTTAAAAAAAAAGACAGGTAAGGGGGCACTAATTTAATGGATGTGGTAGACACCTGGTGATAAGGGTACAGTTACTGCAGAGTAAAAATTTAGTGACCCTGTTTTATGACGGCACAGCTTTTGGGCAGTCATAATTCTTAGTCAAACTGAAACTTGTTCACCTTGCAAGGCAGATCACATGCCCAAAAAGGCTGTAGCTCTAAGGGAAATGATAGAAAAGATTCAGAATCCTGGTTGGTGATTGTTGGCTGCTTCTTTCCACTTTTAGCAAAGATCTACAAGAAACTTAAACTCGAGGCAGAGCCAGCCCGCGTGCAAACAGAGATGGAAGGGAATTTATCACTTTGCTAAGGGAGGCACCCTCTACCTATGCCCTGAAATCTAGCTTTATTGAGAGTTCAATGATTCAGAACATTGCTAGGTTGAAAAAGTTTACAGCTTCAGTATCTCATTTTGAAGCAACAGAGGGAGACTGGGAGGTGGGGTAGCTGAGAAGTTAAAGACTCCAGCTGATTACATTTATGCCCACCCTATAAAGACTGAACATACTGGCAAAGATGATGTTAAGGGTGTTTCCTTCACCCTTGACTCATTATTTCAGCTAGTCACCATTAACATGAGGGGTAGGGGAGGGGAGATCAAAAGTCTTAAATATCATAGTCTTAAAAACTAGGTTTATTCAAGAACTTTGACTGTGGTCATTTATACATGGAATTCACCAAAAGTGAATACTTTGAAAGCCTGGTTCTTCTGTTTTGTTTTGTGCTCAGAGAGTTGTATTGGCGAAATCTTCATGCCCAGTCTGCATATGCCTCGTATTAATTACCTTTTGCTGCCTAACAAACCACCTTTAACTTAGTGGTGTGGAACTACAACAATCCTTTATTCTTATTATCACCATTCCTCACAGTTCTGGGAGATGACTGTGCTCAGACAGGTGGTTCACACTTAAGAGTCGCTCATGTAGTTGCAACCAGACAGTGGCTGGTGCTGGGGTCATCTTAACAGTTTTCTCATTCATGTGTCTGTCTGGTGGTGGTTGATGCTGACTGTTGCCTAATAACCTTCAGTTAAGTCCATGAGCTCAAATACTGCATGTGACTGCTCCATGTGGCCTGGCCTTACTTAAAATATGGTGGCTGGTTTCCAAGGAGCAAGTCCACTAGAGAGTCAGGTAAAAGCTGTATCATCTTTTTTGTTTGGTTTTTTGGGTTTTTTTTTTTGTTTTTTGTGGGGTTTTTTTTGCGGTACTCAGGCCTCTCACTGTTTTGGCCTCTCCCTTTGCGGAGCACAGGTTCCGAACGCGCAGGCTCAGCGGCCATGGCTCACAGGCCCAGCCGCTCCGCGGCACGTGGGATCCTCCCGGACCGGGGCACGAACCCGTGTCCCCTGCATCAGCAGATGGACTCTCAACCACTGCGTCACTAGGGAAGCCCAAAGCTGTATCGACTTTTATGACCTAGCTTTGGAAGTCACATGGTGCCATTCTGCTCTATTCTATTGGTTGAGGCAGTCAAAAAGTTCCAAGTTTCAAGAAGAAGGGGACTCAGACTTTATGCCTTGATGGGGAAATAGCAAGGCTGTAAGAAGACTTGGTGTGATGAGAGGTATTGTTACAACCATCTTTGGAAAATACAGGTCTATAACGGTCTAGCCTTCAAAATACAATTCCTGAGCTCCCCACACCCTACCCTCCAAGACAGCAAAAACAGTAAGTGATGTGAAAAAGTTTCAAGACCCTCAGTAAAAGCTTAGTACCCACTGTTGTCCTCAGAGGTGTCCTTGGCGGTAAATGGAAATGAAAAAAACTTCTCAGGAGCAAAGCCAGAACCATAGAGGATAATGGATAAGGGAGTTCCTCCCAAAGAACTAGGGGTCCAGGTGGCTAATCAAGGAACTTATCTCATACTGTTCCAGCCCATAGGGAATTTGCAATTTCTAAGGACCAGTGACTGATGGGTGTTTCCCATTCTCCCCATTTCTGAATGGAAGCTTTTATTGAAATTAGCCTTTTCCTTCTACACTATTGAACATTGGATGTGTTTATGGAAGACAACTTGTCTTTTAGTTTTTGGGCCACCAGAACATAAGGCATCATTATCCAGACCTGATGGATAGGTTTGCCTATCTCCCAGAGATCCTGGACTTTGAACTAGTACTGGACTTTGGAATTAGTAGCTTAATAGGATTCAGGGCTACCTCTCTAAGAAGGAAGAGAGTATGGCCAAAAAATATGGGATCGAAATTTGTCCCAAATATTCATGTTCCCCTTCTTCCATAGGAATAGAATTGTTCGCTTTTAGCTAGATACATGGCACCACAGAAAATTTACTAGATACCGCAGGATCCTCTGGAACTGGGTGTCGGCATGTAATTAAGTTCCAGAACATGGAAACATTGTGTATAATTTCCAGTAAGTGTCCTTAAAGGACACTTAAGTGTTCTTCATCAATTCCTTCTCCTTTCTGACAAGGAAATTAATGTGATGTCCGGAATTCAAATGGCCCTCTTGGGTCATGAGGTAGTATACACTGAGATGGTTGAGCAGCAGGAAAGGAGATCACTGCTGCTTGATGACTCCTAAGCTTTCATACTCAGCCGGGAATGCCTACTTCCAGGTTCCTTTATGTGAGAGAAAAACGAACTTCTCTATGTTTAAGCTGCTATTTGTTTAAGCTTCTGTTACTAATAGAAAATCAAATCCTAATTACTGTAGCATGTAGTTGAATCCGGGATAATTCTATAATATGAGGTAGATTAAAATAAACATTAATTATCTAGCAACATCCTGTTCACACAAAATCAAGTGACAAAACGTGATTCAGGCAAGTCCTCTGCCCCTACACAGTAGCCAAAGATTTTCTTTCAAAATGCAAACCTGATCCCGTAACTCCCCAGCTTAAACCTATCCTATGATTCCCTTTGGACAAATCTCCTTAACCTGGTACATAATTCGCTGTGTGACCTGGTCCCTGCTACCCCTCCAAGCCCATTTACTCTCAAGGTTCCACCTACTCTCTGACATGTACCTACACTCGTTTTTCAGTTTCTCTTGCTAAAATCTGGAGTCAGAGGCAGCAGATTGTGTGATTGCTGAAGACAGGTACCTTTTCAACTATTTTAAGGTAATATTTTAGCATAACTATTAAGATTATGACGAGAGAAAGCATAATAAACCAGGATCATGTTATGTGTAATGTAGATGGCAAAAAAGTGGCTCCTCTGTGTCACCTCACCTACTCCTGGCCTGACCCACCCCTAGGCTCACTCCCCTAATTTTAGAACCTAGCTCTGCCCTTGATCTTTGTCACTATGTTGCCTCCCACATGTTGCTCTTCCATCAGCTCTTCATCCAGATGACTTTTATTCATTCTCCAGGTATCAAATATCCCTGTCAAATTTCCCTTTTATAGTAGCTCTTCACGCCATGTAACTTTGTATGATTATTTGATAACAGGTCAGTTTTCTCATGGAGCCATGTGTATCTGTGTCTGTGAATATTTGATAAATGTCATTTTCCTCCATGAGTCAGATAAGACATTGGTTTTAGCTCATCAATGCACCCTCAGAGCAGAGCACTGTGGCTAGCATATTGTAAGCTCTCAATAAATATCTGGTGAATGAATAATTGACATGCTCAGGGCTGAGCCAAAAAGAATGAAAAAAATTGATAGGGTGAGAATGAAAAGAAGGGCTGACGAAAAAGCACATAGTCGCAGCAACATAAACATGGATGACATACTTAGGAGGAGAATGTGATCAGTGTGCTGGAAAACACTGTTCTAGATGATGAGAGAATATAAAGGGGTATAAAGCATGGTCCCTGTCTTTAAGAAATGTACAATTTAGGGTATAGTAAAACTTAGGTGAAAGAAAAAATAGTTAACTAACCAGGAAAGGCAGAAAAAAATGTGTTAAGACCAACCAACAACATGCCATAGATTACATCAAGAAAAATTAATACAGATTAGAGGAAATCAGGGACAATAATAATTTTTGTGTCCCTTGTTATGTACCAGGGACTGTATTAAGCACCTGATATGTTATCTTACCTAAACTTTACAATAACCAATGAGCAAGATATTAATAGTCTTATTTTAAAGATGAGACTCAAAGTGTTTAAACATGCTTAAGTAACAAAGTTTATATATAGAATGCCAGAATTTGAGCCCTAGTCTTTATAAATTCAAAACCAATATACTAATATCTATGTTATAAAGATGAGAGCTCAGTTGGACTCCAAAGAATAGGTAGGAAATACATAAGCAGAGGGAAAGTATGAAGGACGATCAGGCAAGGAGTATAGTGTGAACAAAAAAAGAGAAGAAAATTAAGACATGATGAGTGTATAGCTGAGTCTAGTCATAGGTAGAAAGTCCATGAAGGAATAGAATCCAAGGTAAAGTTGGAGATAGAATTTGGGTCAGAATGAAGACAGCCTTTAACACCAGACCAAGGTGTATTTGGCTTTTATCCTGTAAGCAACTGAAAGTTTCTATAAGGTCCTGAGTTGGCAAATGGCGAAATGATGTTCTGGTTGGATTGGAATGGGAAAAGAAAAGAAAGGAACAGATTCACATAGGAAAACTCAGCGTACTTGAGATCAAAGAATGTTATAACTGAAGAGATTTGTAACTTAGTACCAGATCTCATTTTACAGATGGGGAAACTGTAGCCAGGACAATTTAAGTGACTTCCCAGAGATTGGTAGAATTGCTAGGACTGTAACTTGGTTTTCTCACTATTATTTCCACTATGGCACAAGTACAGAAACAGATAAAAAATGGAAGACAGAGAGAAAAACCACAATCGAAAAGAACTCTTGGGTTTTAGGCCAGAACAACTTTGAAAATAATGACATCACTGTCAGATAAAAAATACCCCAAAAAACGACCCTTGTGGCAGACAGACTCTAAGATGGGCCCCAGTGATCTTCACCTCCTGCTATTTATGCCCTTGTGTAATCTCATTCCCTTGAGTGTCTCCTGGCCTAGCAACTGGCTTCCAATCAATAGAATACAGCAAAGACGCTGGAGAGGCACTTCCATAATTATATTACAGGAGGTTAGACTCAAACTTCTACTTTGCTAGCTAGCAGAAGCTCTTTCCTGCTGGCTCTGATGAATCAAGATGCCATGCTGTGAGCTGCCCTATGGACAGGTTCACATGGCAAGGAACTGAAAGTGGTCAACAGGGAGGAGCTTCAAGATGGCAGAAGAGTAAGACGTGGACATCACCTTCCTCCCCACAAATACATCAGAAATACATCTACATGTGGAACAACTCCTACAGAACACCTATTCCACGCTGGCAGAAGACCTCAGACCTCCAAAAGGCAAGAAACTCCCCACCTACCTGGGCAGGGCAAAAAGAAAAAACAGAGACAAAAGAATTGGGATGGGATCTGCACCAGTGGGAGGGAGCTGTGAAGAAGGAAAGGTTTCCACACACTAGGAAGCCCCTTTGCAGGCAGAGATGGCAGGTGGCAGGGGGGAAGCTTCAGAGCCACAGAGGAGAACACAGCAACAGGGGTGCGGAGGGCAAAGCGGAGAGATTCCCACACAGAGGATCATTGTCGACCATCACTCACCAGCCCGAGGGGCTTCTCTGATCACCCGCTGGGACGGGTAGGGGCTGGGAGCTGAGGCTCAGGCTTCGGAGATCAGATCCCAGGGATAGGACTGGGGTTGGCTGCAAGAACACAGCCTTAAGGGGGCTAGTGCACCACAGCTAACTGGAAGGGAGTCTGGGAAAAAGTCTGGAACTGCCCAAGCGGCAAGAGACCACTGTTTCAGGGTGTGCGAGGAGAGGGGATTCAGAGCACCGCCTAAATGAGCTCCAGAGACAGGCACGAGCCATGGCTATCAGTACAGATACCAGAGATGGGCATGAGACGCTAAGGCTGATGCTGCAGCCACCAAGAAGCCTGTGTGCAAGCACAGGTCTCTA
This sequence comes from Platanista minor, assembly GCA_004363435.1. Classification (NCBI taxonomy): domain Eukaryota; kingdom Metazoa; phylum Chordata; class Mammalia; order Artiodactyla; family Platanistidae; genus Platanista; species Platanista minor. Next base: position 26,758 of record RJWK010000024.1, on the reverse strand, counting down.
TCCACACCTCCCCTCACAGGAACCTGTGCAGCCTGCCACTGCCAGCGTCCTGTGATCCAGGGACAACTTCCCCGGGAGAACACACAGCACACCTGAGGCTGTTACAACATCCCACTAGCCTTTGCTGCTGCAGGCTCACCCCTCATCCGTAGCTCTCCCTCCCCCGGGCCTGAGTGAGCCAGAGCCCCCGAAGCAGCTGCTCCTTTAACCCCGTCCTGTCTGAGTGGGGAACAGACGCCCTCAGGCGACCGACATGCAGAGACAGGGCCAAATCCAAAGCCGAACCCCAGGAGGCTGTGAACAAAGAAGAGAAAGGGAAATCTCTCCCAGCAGGCTCAGGAGCAGCGGATTAAATCTCCGCAATCAACTTGATATACCCACATCTTTGGAGTACCTGAATAGACAATGAATCATTCCAATTTGAGGAGGTGGACTTTGGGAGCAACGACATATATATACACATATTTTTCCCTTTTTCTCTTTTTGTGAGTGTGTATGTGTATGCTTCTGTGTGTGACTTTGTCTGTATAGCTTTGCTTTTACCATTTGTCCTAGGGGTCTCTATGTCTATTTGTTTTGGTATGTTTTTGGTGTGTATAGTTTTTAGTACTTGTTATTATTGGTGTATTTGTTTTTTGGTTTGGCTGCTCTCTTCTTTCTTTTGTTTTTATTTCTTTTAATTTTTTAAAAAAAATTATTTTTAATTTTACTAACATCATTTTATTTCATTTCATTTTATTTTACTTCATTGTTTTTTCTTTCTTTCTTTTTTTCTCCCTTTTATTCTGAGCTGTGTGGATGGCAGGGTCTTGGTGCTCCGGCTGGGAATCAGGGCTGTGCCTCTGGGGTGGGAGAGCCAAGTTCAGGACAGTGGTCCACAAGAGACCTCCCAGCTCCACGTAATATCAAATGGTGAAAGTCTCCCAGAGATCTCCATCTCAAAGCCAAAACCCAGCGCCACTCAACGACCAGCAAGCTACAGTGCCATACACCCTATGCCAAACAATGAGCAAGACAGGAACACAACCCTACCCATTAGCAGAGAGGCTGCCTAAAATCATAAGGTCACAGACACCCCAAAACACACCACCAGATGCGGACCTGACCACCAGAAAGACAAGATCCAGCCTCATCCTCCAGAACACAGGCACTAGTCCCCTCCACCAGGAAGCCTGCACAACCCACTGACGAACCTTAGCCACTGGAGGCAGACACCAAAAACAACAGGAAGTACGAACCTGCAGCCTGTGAGAAGGAGACCCCAAACACAGTAAGCGAAGCAAAATGAGAAGACAGAGAAACACACAGCAGATGAAGGAGTAAGGTAAAAACCCACCAGACCAAACAAATGAAGAGGAAGTAGGCAGTCTACCTGAAAAAGAATTAAGAATAATGACAGTAAAGATGATCCCAAATCTTGGAAATAGAATGGAGAAAATACAAGAAACGTTTAACAAGGACCTAGAAGAACTAAAGAGCAAACAAATGATGATAAACATAATATATGAAATTAAAAATTCTCTAGAAGGAATCAATAGCAGAATAACTGAGGCAGAAGAACGTATAAGTGACCCAGAACATAAAATCGTGGAATTAACTACTGTAAAGCAGAATAAACAAAAACAGTGAAAGAACTGAGGACAGTCTCAGAGACCTCTGGGACAACATTAAACGTACCAACATTCGAATTATAGGGGTCCCAGAAGAAGAAAAGAAAAAGAAAGAGACTGAGAAAATATTTGAAGAGATTATAGTTGAAAACTTCCCTAATATGGGAAAGGAAATAGTTAATCAAGTCCAGGAAGAACAGAGAGTCCGATACAGGATAAATCCAAGGAGAAACATGCCAAGACACATATTAATCAAACTATCAAAAACTAAATACAAAGAAAAAATATTAAAAGCAGCAAGGGAAAAACAACAAATAACATACAAGGGAATCCCCATAAAGTTAACAGCTGAACTTTCAGCAGAAACTCTGCAAGCCAGAAGGGAGTGGCAGGCAGGACATATTTAAAGTGATGAAAGGCAAAAACCTACAACCAAGATTACTCTACCCAGCAAGGATCTCATTCAGATTTGACGGAGAAATTAAAACCTTTACAGACAAGCAAAAGCTAAGAGAATTCAGCACCACAAAACCAGCTCTACAGCAAATGCTAAAGAAACTTCTCTGGGCAGGAAACACAAGAGAAGGAAAAGACCTACAATAACAAACCCAAAACAATTAAGAAAATGGTAATAGGAACATACATGTCAATAATTACCTTAAGTGTAAATGGATTAAATGCTCCAACCAAAAGCCATAGACCAGCTGAATGGATACAAAAACAAGACCCAGATATATGCTGTCTACAAGAGACCCACTTCAGACCAACGGACACATACAAACTGAAAGTGAGGGGATGGAAAAAGATATTCCATGCAAATGGAAATCAAAAGAAAGCTGGAATAGCAATTCTCATATCAGACAAAATAGACTTTAAAAGAAACACTATTACAAGAGACAAAGAAGAGCATTACATAATGATCAAGGGATCAATCCAAGAAAAAGATATAACAATTGTAAATATTTCTGCACCCAATGTAAGAGCACCTCAATATACAGGGCAAATGCTAACAGCCATAAAAGGGGAAATCGACAGTAACACAATCATACTAGGGGACTTTTACATGCCACTTTCACCTATGGACATATCATCCAAAATGAAAATAAATAAGGAAACACAAACTTTAAATGATACATTAAAGAAGATGGACTTAATTGATATTTATAGGACCTTCCATCCAAAAACAACAGAATACATTTTCTTCTCAAGTGCTCATGGAACATTCTCCAGGATAGATCATATCTTGGGTCACAAATCAAGCCTCAGTGAATTTAATAAAATTGAAATCATATCAAGTATCTTTTCTGACAACAATGCTATGAGACTAGATATCAATTACAGGAAAAAATCTGTAAAATATACAAACACATGGAGGCTAAACAACACACTACTTAATAACCAAGAGATCACTGAAGAAATCAAAGAGGAAATCAAAAAATACCTAACAACAAATGAAAATGAAAACATGACCCAAAACCTATGGGATGCAGCAAAAGCAGTTCTAAGAGGGAAGTTTAGAGCAATACAATCCTACCTCAAGAAACAAGAAACATCTCAAATAAACAACCTAACCTTACACCTAAAGCAATTAGAGAAAGAAGAACAAAAAAACCCAGAGTTAGCAGAAGGAAAGAAATCATAAATAAGAGATCAGAAATAAATGAAAAAGAAATGAAGGAAACCATAGCAAAGATCAATAAAACTAAAATCTGGGTCTTTGAAAAGATAAACAAAATTGATAAACCATTAGCCAGATTCATCAAGGAAAAAAGTGAGAAGACTCAAATCAATAGAATTAGAAATGAAAAAGGAGAAGTAACAACTGATACTGCAGAAATACAAAGGATCATGGGAGATTACTACAAGCAACTCTATGCCAATAAAACGGACAACCTGGAAGAAATGGACACATTCTTAGAAAAGCACAACCTTCTAAGACTGAACCAGGAAGAAATAGAAAATATAATCAGACTAATCACAAGCACTGAAATTGAAACTGTGATTAAAACTCTTCCAACAAACAAAAGCCCAGGACCACATGGCTTCACAGACGAATTCTGTCAAACATTTAGAGAAGACCTAACACCTATCTTTCTCAAACTCTTCCAAAATATAGTACAGGGAGGAACACTCCCAAACTCATTCTATGAAGCCACAATCACCCTAATACCAAAACCAGACAAATATGCCACAAAGAAAGAAAACTACAGGCCAATATCACTGGTGAATATAGATGCAAAAATCCTCAACAAAATACTAGCAAAGAGAATCGAACAGCACATTAAAAGGATCATAAACTATGATCAAGTGGGATTTATCCCAGGAATGCAAGGATTCTTCAATATACACAAATCAATCAATGTAATACACCATACTAACAAATTGAAGAATAAAAACCATATGATCATCTCAATAGATGCAGAAAAAGCTTTTCACAAAATTCAACACCAATTTATGATGAAAACTCTCCAGAGAGTATGCATAGAGGGAACTTACCTCAACATGACAAACCCACAGCCAGCATCGTCCTCAGTGGTGAAAAACTGAAAGCATTTCCACTAAGATCAGGAACAAGACAAGGTTGCCCACTCTCACCACTACTATTCAACATTGTTTTGGAAGTTTTAGCCACAGCAGTCAGAGAAGAAAAAGAAATAAAAGGAATCCAAATCGGAAAAGAAGAAGTAAAGCTGTCACTGTTTGTAGATGACATGATACTATACATAGAGAATCCTAAAGGTGCTACCAGAAACCTACTAGAGCTAATCAATGAATTTGGTAAAGTAGCAGGATACAAAATTCATGCACAGGGCTTCCCTGGTGACACAGTGGTTGAGAGTCTGCCTGTCAATGCAGTGGACACGGGTTCGTGCCCTGATCCAGGAAGATCCCACAGGCCGTGGAGCGGCTAGGCCCATGAGCCATGGCTGCTGAGCCTGAGCATCCGGAGCCGGTGCTCCACAATGGGAGAGGCCACAACAGTGAGAGGCCCGTGTATTGGAAAAAAAAAAAAGAAAAAATTAATGCACAGAAATCTCTTGCATTCCTATACACTAATGATGAAAAATCTGAAAGTGAAATGAAAGAAACACTCCTACTTACCATTGCAACAACAACAATAAAATACCTAGGAATAAACCTACCTATGGAAACAAAAGACCTGTATGCAGAAAACTACAAGACCCTGATGGAAGAAATTAAAGATGATACCAACAGATGAAGAGATACACCATGTTCTTGCATTGGAAGAATCAACCTTTTGGAAATGCCTATACTACCCAAAGCAATCTACAGATTCAATGAAATCCCTAACAAACTGCCAATGGCATTTTTCACACAATTAGAAGAAAAAAACTCACAAATTGTATGGAAACACAAAAGACCTCGAATAGCCAAAGCAATCCTGAGAAAGAAAAACGGAGCTAGAGGAATCAGTCTCCCTGACTTCAGACTATACTACAAAGCTACAGTAATCAAGACAGTATGGTACTGGCACAAAAACAGAAATATAGATCAATGGAACAGGATAGAAAGCCAGAGATAAACCCACGAACCTATGGTCACCTTATCTTTGGTAAAGGATGCAAGAATATACAAGGGAGAAAAGACACCCTCTTCAATAAGTGGTGCTGGGAAAACTGGACAGTTACACGTAAAAGAATGAAATTAGAACACTTCCTAACACCATACACAAAAATAAACTCAAAATGGATTAAACACCTAAATGTAAGGCCAGACACTATGAAACTCTTAGAGGACAACATAGGCAGAACACTCTATGACATAAATCACAGCAAGATCCTTTTTGACCCACCTCCTAGAGAAATGGAAATAAAAACCAAAATAAACAAATGGGACCCGATGAAACTTAAACGTTTTTGCACAGCAAAGGAAACCATAAACAAGATGAAAAGACAACCCTCAGAATGGGAGAAAATATTTGCAAATGAAGCAACTCACAAAGGATTAACCTCCAAAATTTACAAGCAGCTCATGCAGCTCAATATCAAAAAAACAAACAACCTAATCCAAAAATGGGCAGAAGACCTAAATAGACATTTCTCCAAAGAAGGTATACAGATTGCCAACAAACACATGAAAGAATGCTCAATGTCATTAATTATTAGAGAAATGCAAATCAAAACTACAATGATATATCATCTCACACCAGTCAGAATGGCCAGCATCAAAAAATCTACAAACAGTAAATGCTAGAGAGGGTGTGGAGAAAAGGGAACCCTCTTGCACTGTTGGTGGGAACGTAAATTGATGCAGACACTATGCAGAACAGGATGGAGGTTCCTTAAAAACTAAAAATAGAACTACCATACGACCCACTAATCCCACTACTGGGCATATACCCTCAGAAAACCATAATTCAAAGAGTCATATACCACAGTGTTCATTGCAGCACTATTTACAATACCCAGGACATGGAAGCAACCTAAGTGTCCATCGAGAGATGAATGGATAAAGAAGATGTGGCACATATATACAATGGAATATTACTCAACCATAAAAAGAAACGAAATGAGTTATCTGTAGTGAGGTGGATGGACCCAGAGTCTGTCGTACATAGTGAAGTAAGTCAGAAAGAGAAGAACAAATACCGTATGCTAACACACATATCTGGAATCTAAAAAAAATCTGGTCATGAAGAACCTAGGGGAAAGACGGGAATAAAGATGCAGACCTACTAGAGAATGGACTTGAGGACATGGGGAGGGGGAAGGGTAAACCGGGACAAAAATGAGAGAGTGGCATGGACATATATACTCTACCAAATGTAAAATAGATAGCTAGTAGGAAGCAGCTGCATAGCACAGGGAGATCAGCTCAGTGCTTTGAGACCACCCAGAGGGGTGGGATAAGGAGGATGGGAGAGAGGGAGACGCAAGAGGGAAGAGATATGGGGATATATGTATACGTATAACTGATTCACTTTGTTATAAAGCAGAAACTAACACACCACTGTAAAGCAATTATACTCCAATAAAGATGTTAAAAAAACAAAGTGGTCAACAGCCCAGCAAAGAACTGAGGCCTCTGGATCAACAGCCTCAAGAAACTGAATCCTGCCAATAAGTATGCAAACTCAGTTGAACCTTCACATGAGATCCCAACCCTGACCAATGATTTCACTGCAGCCTTCTGAGACATCCTGAAGCAAAGACCACATTCTGGCAGTGCTCAAAATTCCTGGCCCACAGAAACGGTGGGATAAATTGTGTGTTGTTTTAAGCCACTAAGTTTGTGATAATTTATTGTGCAACAATAGACAATTAATACAATACTGTTGAAAGAAAAAGCCACATTTTGTTTGAGGCAATGGAAGAATCAATTGTAGCTTCTGTAGAGCACCAGGGATCGACTCCATGTTTTTTAGGACAATAAACTGATGAAGAGTGAAAAACTAAGAGAGTATTAAAATTTCAATTATGACATTGGCAGTGAAAAAAGAGAAGTGAAATTATGCATACTGAAAATTAAGAGAAAAAGCTTTAAGAGGGCTTCCCTGGTGGCGCAGTGGTTGAGAGTCCGCCTGCCAATGCAGGGGACGTGGGTTCGCGCCCCGGTCCGGGAGGATCCCACATGCTGCGGAGCGGCTGGACCCGTGAGCCATGGCCGCTGAGCCTGTGCGTCCGGAGCCTGTGCTCTGTAATGGGAGAGGCCACAACAGTAAGAGGCCCGCGTACCGCAAAAAAAAAAAAAAAAAAAAAAAAAAAAAAAAAAAAAAAAAAAAAAAAAAAAAAAAAAAAAAAAAAAAAAAAAAAAAAAAAAAAAAAAGCTTTAAGAGAAGTTTGGAGATACAATATGATATTGTTCAGAAATAGATTTTTTTCTTGAGAAACAAAAATTTGTACAAACACAAAGTAGGCATTTGGCAGTAAGCTAGGGAGAAAAATGAATAAGTGACTAAAACTATTACGTATGCACAAACTTGGAAACCTCAGGGAAAATTCAGCAACTCTTGAATTTTCTCTCTCAGTACCTCTCAATTCACTTCCAACACTATCTAATAAATAAATAGCACAACTCCGATGATCAGAGTATCCCTGGAGAATAATAAACCATGCAGGTATTATTATTTTAAAATATTAACATCACCAATTTGGAATAATACAACTAGAAACTTCCAGAACATTTTTGAAGATACTCTTCCATTTTACCTTCAACTTTTCCAATTTGGCTTTTTAAAAAAACAAGTTGAATTTTTATTCAAACGCTCCTTTCTTAATAAGAACACATTTTAATAGTCTAGTGGTTGCACATGGGCTTTATTTTCCTTTAAAAGAATTTCAATGAATTACTCTACCCTTCTTCCACCTGGTAATTTGCACTCCAGCACAGAGGAGAAAGCCAAGATATAATTGACAACCTAGGACACAGTACATTGACTCTTGAGCAACACAGGTTTGAACTGTACTTATATGCAGTTCCACTTATATGCAGATTTTTTTTTCAATAGTAAATACTTCAGTACTACAAAATAGATGGTTGGTTGAATCAGCAGATGAAGAACCACAGATACGGAAGAACCACATACTATATACAGAAAGGGACTATAAATTATCTGTGGTTTTTCAGATGTGGGGAGGGTGGGCACTCAACCTCTACATTGTTCAAGGATCAACTGCTTTTCAAAAAGTCATCTTCCTTTCTATGGAGTCCACTTATTAACAGTGTTTTAAGTTCAGAGAAGGAAGAGGAATTCTATTCTACATAGGCACATAAGAAATATTTAAACTATAAACAACCACCTATCTCAAACAAACCAAAGGAATCTCATTAACGTCCCACACAAACTATCCTAGGAAGGGAGGAGTATTTCCCCATCCCAAGCCCCCTACAAGCAGGGAAGAGACTCCAATGCACAGAGAGATCATTTCTCAAGTGATTCTCAGGCTTTTAGAAGGTGGCATATTGAAGAAGACCAACGTGCCTTCTGTTCCAGCAGGGCCTTTATTTATGGAGGAGTTGTGAATGTGACAAGTGCAAGAACCATATCTATCTTATTCATCCACTAGCTCGCACACTACCCTGCCTAGGCATTCAAGAAATATGTCTGAGTAAAATGCCATTCAAGGATAGCAAGAGAAAAAAGAATACAGCTGATGTAAACTCTTTATTTCCTTAAACTATAGACAGATATATTGAGAATTATCTACATTGAGTATAAGAATCTTAATGTATAAGGAGGCAACCTTGCCAATGCAGAGACTGAATACTATGGAAGGTCATTAAGAATCAAGTGCTGATCAGTCCACATACAGAACCAAGACAATGAAAGAGATGGTCTGGACAAGACTAGAAGTGACACAACTCCCACCTGGTGGGACTTTCTTAGTTCATTGCATTACAAAGTTGGAAGGTAGATATTAGAGCCACAAAATATCACTTTATTATATATGTGATCATGCTTATTTTATATATGAATAATATATATGTATTTTATATGTTTCTTTTACATGTAACCATATTCTGGAGTATGGATTATCACTCTCAATGTATCCTTTTGTTTTGTTTTGTTTTTTACTTAGGAACTCAGTGCTTTGTCTTTACAAAAGAAAAATAATACAGGACAAGTCTGAAGCTAATCAGCTGGAGACACAGGGCAAAGGTGGGAATCTGGGGGAAAGGGTAGGGTCCTCTGCAGAGAGAGAAGGGGAGGGGCTCTGGCACTAAAGAAGCCTGAGGGTCCCAGCCTCTAGGGGCTTCCCCAGGGCCAGCTCCGCCCTCCCACAGAGGCTCAGATCAAGGGGCCAGGAGCTGTATCTCCCTCAGCCCCCTCTGGTTTTTCCAGGAGCCTGAGTTCCCAACACCAGGGGTCTGGGATGGCAGGGGAAACTGAGGCCAGAGAGAGCCCATGGGTCCTGCCACCACCTCTCACTGTGGCGTGATCTTGGCAGCCTCAGCCTGAATAAGGGCAATGAGGTCCTTGTAGATGAGGAAGACAAATTATAGGCTAGCAATCTCCACCATGGAGCTGCTGCTAAGGCACCATTTGGAACCACACAGCACAGGCCATCCATTGATGTAGATGGGCCACCGGGCCTCAAAGGCAATGAAGAAATCACCATTGTTTTTCAGCTTGATGACACCTTGCTTCTGGGAGATCTTCCAGGCCGGACCCTCCAGAGACAGGTCCACGTCAATCTGGTTATCCTCGGTTGCTCTGCCTAGGGTGATCTTTCTCAAGTGCATCGCACCATGTGGCCCCACAGCACTGCCAGGGTCTGGTTGTCAAAGTCTGGAGAGTTCATGCCTGTGATGCTATCTACTAGCACCAGCCACTTATGCAGTTCCTGTTCCAGCTGCTGAATCTCTTGTTTCTGGCATCAGTCAGCCACTGTCAGCTCATGTTCTAGGACTTCATCTCGCATGTCACTGAGCTTACTGTCATCAATCAAGTGCTCTGCGATGGAGAAGTTCAGCACTTGGTCCCACTTGGGCAGCAGCTGTCTGGTCCTCCAACAGGTAATACAGCTTCATGAGCTGCCACTGGGCCTTCAGAGCCTTGGCAGTACAGGCTGGGTAGAAGGCATCAGGGTGTCTGTGCAGCAGGTCCTAGAAGGTCTCCAAGGTGGGCTGGCTGGTCGATCCCACTTTGTTCAGCAGCTGCTCTTCAGCCTTGCTAAACAGGGCCCTGCTCTGGGTGGCGGCAATGGCCTCTGGGTGCAGCTGTCTCATGGCCTGGCAGGCCAGCTTGGAGATGGCAGAATCGTAGAGCAGGGCGTACCGGTGCTCCTGGACTTCCCGCAGGGTGAAGTGGCAGCTGAACTTCACAACCAGTTAGACAGATGTCAGGTCATTGGTCTGCAATACAGCATTGATGAGCAGGAGGTCATCTGCAGGCTTCCAGCGGCCCACATCCTTGGTCACCTGGAGTGGCTGTTTGCTCTTCACATGCTTGGTGAGTTTGGGGCTGGGGCGGGGCTGGGCTGGGTGGCACAGGGGTGCGGGGGGCCTTCTTCTCACTGGAGGAGGGTTCACTCCCTGAACAGCACCTTGGTTCCACCCCACTGGCCCCCTTCACCTGGGTAGAGGACTTAGCCAGGCTGCTCTCCACCAGCTCACCATCAAACTTCTTTCTCTTGATGAACCTGGAGGAGCTTCTCCGTTTAGGGATGGTGCCCAAAGGCTGTGAGGAGGCCCGCTTCTGCCCTGCCAGTGACTCCTCATCCTCTGAGCAGCTGGCAGGCCTGATGCCATCAGGGATGACTCTAGCAGCCTCTGAGAATCTTCCATGCTGGGCAGTTCTCCCTGTGCCACATGTCATGTCATGCAGAACATGGTGCTCAGGTCAGACTGGTGATGCTGACACACCAGGCTCTGAGTATAACTGCTCCCTCTGCCATCAAAATGCAGCCATGCCAAAGAGTGGAAGCTCAACAGCTAGTCAATCAATTGTGGCCTCTGCCGAGAGGTATGTGGGTGGTGCTGGCCCAGGGGGAGGTGGCAATGCCCAGCCAGGACTGAAAGACACACGTGCCAGGCATGGGGTGGAATCAGCAAATGCTTGGCACCCAAGCGTTTGGGGAGCTCGCCGGCTCATACTACCTTTGTCCATCCTCTTACAGTCTATCCCATCTAAGCCCAACCAAGCACAGCAGAGCCCATCAGAGTCACTGGATCTTCAGACCAATGAGTGAGAAATAAATGTTGCTAGCCACTGTGATTTGGGGAGTTATTTGTTACACAGCATTATTACAGCAAAACTAACAACAACAAAAAAAAAACCTTATGGTAGGACGTCTCTTCCTAAATACGGATCAAGCTGAAAACAGATCTCCCACTGGGAAGTATCATGATGAAAAGATGCCAATAAAGCTACAACATTAAAACTACTGGAAGTGGTAATTCTAGAATACTGTTTAATAAGTTCCTACCTAAATAGTTTTACTCCAAATCCTATTTTCATTCACCTACAGGATACAGGTTAGCAGACAGGAGATTTATAGAGCCAAGAATCTCGTCACGTGAGACATCAAAAAAAAAAAAAAAGTCAACTAATTGTCTACCAGCACTCTGATAAACTATGGAAGAGAACCTCAAGGGGCTAGAAGTATCCAAAATTAAATGTCAGGCACAGAAATTAAACTGCTATGGCCACATACAGGGGCATAGCAGTTTACCTACATTTTAGTGCTTTCTTAATCCATCAGTTTTGGGATATTGGCTACTTTTTCATTGCCCACTATCTATTTCACATTCTTGATTTCTTTGGGGAGAATTACCTCCCCTCACTGGATCAGAGGTCCTATCTTCCCTTAACCAAGCTAGACAAATCAGATATTTCTTTTTTAGAAAATAGGGAGGGGAGAAGAGTGGAAGATCATCTCCAGGGAAGAAAGGAGCAGCCCCGTGTCAGCTTCACTGACCAAACTGTGTTACTGACAAAACCCAGAAATGAAAGCAACATGGAAAATGATCAGCCCATGGAAAGATAAGACAGGTATTACTCCTGTTGAGAAGGTACAATTATGCAAACTCTCCTTCCAGAAAAAGAAGTAAATGAATGCATGCAAACAGTATGCAGTCATTGGTGCTTTAGAAAATAAGCTTTTAAATACAGATTATGTTGGGTCAGCTCATCATTTGAACAGAATTAAACCAAGTGTTGCCTCCTGGACTTCACACCACATACGGGTCTTTTCCTAGGGCCATGCAATGGCCACCTCAGATGGGGTCCCTGACATCCACTTGACTTCCCAGTGTGCAAAGTTACACTTCCAGGAAGGCCATGAGCCAACCAGACCTTCTGAGAATCCAAGAGGGAAACTTGTAAGGTCTGACCCACAACTGGGTTGCATCCTTTTACAACTCTGCAATAAAAAATTTCACATTAAACTGAGTTTTCCACATATTTCAGTGTATCCTTAAATCATTTTTTTAATTAACATTTTCTTCTTTAAACATTTTCTAGTCACAAAATGTGGCCTCAAGTTTTCTGCTATCAAGTCTTAGTGTATAATCTTTTTTTCAGTCCCCCACCAAAATTGGGTCCTCCTGCATTTTCAAGGCTAATGAGCGCATGAGAGCTGGACCTTTAGGTCCCTATGAGCCTACTTGTTCTTTCAACAAATATTTTTGAAGCTCCTACTATGTGCCAGGCAATCTCAGTGATTCCAGAGATGCAAAGTAAACAAGAGTCCCTGACCTCCTGAAGCTGGTCATTTTAGTGGATGAAGACCAACGTTAAACAAACCATTCAGTTAAACTTAGAGTATGGCATACGGGGATATGTGCTTTAGGGAAAAAAATGCTGTAAGGCAGGGGGATGGAGAATGCTGAGCATGGGAGAGATTGCAGTTTTAAATGGAGCAGTCATTGAAGGCTTCACTGAGAAGGTGACATTTCAGCCAAGTTCTGAAAAGGATGAGGCAATGACCCACAGAGTTAGACGGGGACAGAATTTTTTTAGACAATGAGTGCGAAATGTGCTAAAGCCCTGGAGTAGGAGTAGGTTATGTTGCCCCCCAGTGGATTTGCTAAGTACTATGTTCTCCTCTTCGTTCTGTACCTGCCTCTGTTTAAAACCAGCTCAGAGAAGGGAATCTCATGGCACACCCCTTCCCCGGGTCCATCTCTTCCCACAGGTGATCCCATCCTCTCAAAGCTGCTGAATCCCAATTCTGCATATCGAGTACAGGATCCCTCTTTTGAGGTACACATCTGTACTGTTGAGAGCCTACCTGTTTCTCTTCCTGTCCCCACCATCCCAGTCACCTAATCTAGAAACCTTTGCTACAGCTCAGGCTCCCTCCACTTCCTTCCATTCCACACCCAGTCTGTTGCACAGCAAGACATTCCCCCTTTTATATACATGGTGCTTCTTGATCCTGAGCACAGACATGAGGCTCACTCTCAGGATCTTAGCACCTGCTGATGACCTCACTGTATTTGTCGGCTGCCAGGGAACAGCACACAGACACACATACCACCACAATTCACAGCTCAGTATAAACACTTCAAGTCTTTAATAATAAAGTTTATATTTTCATAGAGTCTTATCTTCCTGAGATTTTATGAGCTACATTACTAATAATTTAGGCTATAAAATTTAAGAAAACCTCAGCCATTCACAGACTTTTAACAATACATTTAGATTCCCAGCCCTGTTAAATAAAAAAAAAAAAAAAAAAACTCAAGTTACATAAATCTTATATAACCAGTAAGGGAAAATGCATATTTCCAATATCAATAACCTAATCATAAGAGCTGTAATTCATCAGACCCCTCAGTGAAAGCAAAACATTTCAGAGCACCTCTCTCTTGATATTAACAGAGGCCTATTGACAGAAGCAAGGAAGTGTTTTTTTGGACTTTTTACCCTTGATGGAAAGAACCCAAAGAAAATGGGTGAAGAAGTTTCAAACCCCTTTATCAGCATTCCCTCTAAACCAGTTTGAGTAGTGGGCATTCTCACCATTACAGATAATGTTTAAAAACAAAAAAAGGGCTTCCCTGGTGGCGCAGTGGTTGGGAGTCTGCCTGCCGATGCAGGGGACGCGGGTTCGTGCCCCGGTCCGGGAGGATCCCACATGCCGCGGAGCGGCTGGGCCCGTGAGCCATGGCCGCTGAGCCTGCACTCCGGAGCCTGTGCTCCGCAACGGGAGGGGCCACAACAGTGAGAGGCCTGCGTACCGCAAAAAAACAAAAAAAACAAAGAAAAAGACAACAGGCCCAAAATAGAGTTCTTTATGCCAAGACCCACATCACCAAACCAAGACTGAATGACATTTACAGCTCTCATAAATGGAATCTTAAGCCAGTCAACCAGGAATCACCTGATCAACAGTTAGGTAGTCTGCCTGATAGACTCCTGTCATCCCCTAAAGGAAAGTAACCTTGCAATAACCAACCTTTTTTTTTTTTTTTTTTTGGCCTAGTATAACTTCCTCATTCCCATTCCTTTCTGGCTGTAAAAGTCATTCATTTTGTAAAGCTATTCAGAGCTCCTTTGTATCTGCTAGATTGGATGCTGCCTGATTCAAATCCATTCTTGCTCAAATAGACTCTTAAAAATGTTCATATGCCTCAGTTTATCTTTTAACAACAGTCATCTACCTACCAATACAGGTATCATCAGACACATAGACCTTGATCAGACTGACCTGGGTCCAAACTCTATCTCATATGTTTACTAATTTTAGGGTAAGAAATTTCCCCCAATGATCCTACCCCAGATTAGATACATGATTTATAAACATTTTGACCAAAAACTGGAACTTGTTTGAAAATCCGATGCTGTATTAACAATAAGAGTCCCACTTTGATTTTCAGGTAGCCCTTTATATCCTTTAAAGCACTGACCTGTACATGGTCTTATTTCATCTTCATAAACACTCCATGAAACATAAAAGGCAAACAGCAGGGCTACAGAATATGAGAAATATGGAGTTAATTGAGAATTAGCTTACAAGAAATATGAAGGCCCCTTACCTAGCCATTCTCAAAAGTCATAAATGATCTCACTTTACAGATGAAACTACTGAGATTCAGGGAAGTGAAGAGGTGTACCAACCCATTTCACACAGTCACAGTGTGTGTTATTATAATCTGCTCAGCCAATGAAGAAACTGGAGCATGAAAAGGTAGATAGCCTGACTTAATGGCCAAGGCAGGCATAAGGTCCTTAACTCTAAGGCTTGAACATTTTCCATTCCTACATGTTCCTTTTAAGTCAAAGTTTGAACTGCACATCTGAGAGCTACAAGAGTGGCCCAAAACTCCTCTTGGCTGCCATGAAATTCGACTTCCTTCTACAAAGCAGTACTTACGAAAGTCTTATTTTAAAACATCACCCAGCTGCAAATGGGCTTCCCTGGTGGCGCAGGGGTTGAGAGTCCGCCTGCCGATGCAGGGGACATGGGTTCGTGCCCCGGTCCGCGAAGATCCCACGTGCCACGGAGCGGCTGGGCCCGTGAGCCATGGCCGCTGAGCCTGCGCGTCCGGAGGCTGCGCTCCGCAACGGGAGAGGCCACAGTAGTGAGAGGCCCGGTACGGCAAAAAAAAAAAAAAAAAAACATCACCCAGCTGCAAATGAAAATCTTCCCAACAGGGACAGGATGGAACATCTGCCTTCCTCTTGCTTAACAGAAAACTGCAGAGCTGCTCTCTGCTTGGATAAATGCTATTTGGGTTTTCTTGATTTCTGAATGGGTTCTTAGTATCACTCTCTTGAGCGCTCTCTTTCTTGGTATTGTCATTGTCTTCTTGCCCAGAATTTTATGTGTAATAGTCTGTTCCACTATTGGCTTTTCTGAAACCAGTCTTCCTCGTCTTTCGTAATTATGTAAAGCTGTTCTCTTTGCAGGCCACACACTGTACATATCTAAAACCTGGAGCGAAAACACCCTACTTGTAATTATAAGGGATTTCAAATTCCTATTAGTCATGTTGGAGAGAAAACATGCAGTGAGGTTTCACTACCCATTTCTTTTTTTTTTTTTTGCGGTACGCGGGCCTCTCACTGTTGTGGCCTCTCCCGTTGCGGAGCACAGGCTCCGGACGCGCAGGCTCAGCGGCCATGGCTCACGGGCCCAGCCGCTCCGCGGCATGTGGGATCCTCCCGGACCCGGGGCACAAACCCGCGTCCCCTGCATCGGCAGGCGGACTCTCAACCACTGCGCCACCAGGGAAGCCCCACCCATTTCTTTTAAAACTTGGAAAAAAATAGTCCTTGAACTTATTTTTGTTAAAGCAGAAAGTCTTTAATTAAAAAAAAAAATCCTTAATTACTTCTTCAGAATTTTTTAAATGCATTCTATATGTCTACCTACTCTAGTTAAAGAAAATTGAGGGCTTTTAGTTGGACCACACAAATACAAGTAAAACCAACCTTAGCGACACCAAAAATCAACCAATCGACCTCATTCCCAGAGGACAGACCAAACTTCAAAAGCAGCAATTATTTTGAGATTCTGAACCCCAGTAGTAGTGAGGCTACTAACTGTTGATTATTATGCAGGTCTTGCACTAATCTAATTAAGATGGAAATACAATTTCAAGCTTTGCTGTACACATTTGTATATGACACAAGTAGTCAAAAGTCTGTCTGAAGCACATGTACAGCCCCTCTAAATGAAGCACATGTACAACCCCTTTATCAATTAGAATTTGGCTTTTCCACTCAGTTCTATTTTGAAATATTTCACTCTCAACATCTACAAACCACTCACAGCCCAAATGCCATTGCTAATAGCTGCTTGTTTTAGTGTTGCCATCTCTCTTAGTGAGCATTAGTAGCAAGGACTGGGCACAATTCAAGCTTGTATTTCTGAGGAAAGGTTCCTCTGGGAATTTCTTAGTAGAGGGAGAAGCAAATAAATGCTAAACTTACTGCCAAGTCAGTTCCTCTTAGACTTTGGGAGGATGTGGCAGTAGGAGATTTTTAAATACTCAAAACTTAGGTACCAAAAAGGAATTCTATTCTGGGTGAAACTCTTGAAGAAAGTTTTTCTTCTTTGAAAAGAAGAGGGCACATGAAAATGGAACACCAACAGGAAGACGATAGAGCCAGCCTCAGATACCCTTGTCCCTTGAAAATTCTCACGGAAGAATTGTCAACCAGTTGTCAACTATTCTAGTTCACTAGAAGAGCCAGTGTAGTCAGCACCCAGTTATACCCCAATGTGAGCACAAGTGTGACAGATGTGGAGGGCAAAGCTGAGCCCTTGCCACAGCACCAGGTTTTCCCAAAGCCCTGGGGAATGACTCAGTGTTCCATCTATTCAGCTCAATTCAATGTTTACAATGCTCTGGTTAAAGAGCATTTGTCTAGAACAGAGGGACAAAAGGTTCCACTCATATTCTATCTGTACTTTCTGATTTACCCATGGCATCTAACAAAAGGAAAATAAAGTATAAGAGTGAATTAAATGTGTAAGGAGAGAGAATAATGGAAGCAGATGCAATAAACAGCAAGCATTTATAAGGAGCCATCATGACAAGAAAAATTGATTGCTTTATACTAGGAAAGACTATCAAATGAAGGACTGGAGATTCACAATCGCACTTGAGGTTATGCATTCAATACAGTACTTCAAAAGAAAATGTATTAAACTTTGGAATAAGAGCCACTAGAATAGCTTAGTGGACATTTGACTATGTTCTCTGCACTGTTCAAGGAATTTTGTTTACAACTGAATAAGGCATGATCTTTTTGCCCTTGAGTCGTTCATAGCTAGTGGACCAGAACAGCCCAGGAAACTAGAGACTGGAAGAACCCCTTTGCCTTGGAATCAAAATCTACATTGCTAACATTGCCAAAAGCTCACAAGTTCTCCTGCAAAGTATCTTTCTTACCTTCTCTCTGGCTTACAAACTATGCTAACTTGCAAAAGTCAGTTGGTGAAATACCACATCACTCGTGACCACAGGTAAGCTTGAGGCTTAGGCATTTTAATACTATCGACTTTAAATTTTTGGACAAATATTTTTAAACTACAGAAGTAGTTTTTGTTTTAATCCAAACTGGTTCCATCCTCCATTTAAAAATATTTGTATCTTTCTCAGATATTTCTCTCCCTGTCTATAAACTAAGAATAATATAATAATACCTGCCTTACTTACTCATAAGGTTTTGAGAGGCTCAAATAGCTAAAATTTGTGAAAGGTATTTATAAAGTGCCATGTTAATATTAGCAGCCATCATTATACTCACAAGAGCTGAGGTTGCCAAGCCAGTGGATATAGCTCTCATTTACAGACCCAAAGGGAAACATGCATGAGAAAGAATGGCAGAAAGCTCAAATTAAAGGATTCAGTTACTCATAGACCCAAAAGACCACAGACAAAAATGAAGGCCAGTGGAGAGCACAGTGTACTAGAGTCAAGACAGCTAGGATGTGGTCCTAACTCCACAACCAGAAGTGCAATCTGGGGAGAGCCAAATGATTTATGATTCATGCCTCATTAATCCTCATGTTTCAACGTGTTTTGAGCTCATCCTAAGATAAGCCTATTATATGCAAAATTACATTCAGAAAATTAAATAGTCCACAATATTCAACCTCAGAATGTGGATTTGTACCACACAATCAAAAGCACCCATGTGAGATTTAGTTAAGACTTAAATAAAACTAGTGACCGATGAAATAAATTGTTCACTGTTAAACTGGGGTGTTGAGTAAATAACTGCAGAGTCTGAAAAGGTTCACCTACCGACAGATAATAGAGTTTTTTTTAACTCAAAACTTCTACTATCTTTAATATCCTATTTGCTGTAATTCTTTGTTACTGACCAACTGAACATGTTTGCACTTGTTTTGAAGAATGCAGGAGCTCATTCTCCCACCTTTAAAATGACTAAAGGGATATAGGTGAATCCTTAGCATTTTTAAAGCCCTCATAGTTCATCAGAAATCAGAAACATAAAAGCAAAGAAAACTATAATATAAAACCATTTTCTGTATAATCTGGATGGGCATGAGATATTTTTACCACACCAGCAAATGATGTTGAGCAATTGTGTCAGTCAGGGTTCAATACAAGAAATAGAGAACTCTCTAAGTGTTTCTATAAGAAGGGGATTTAATAGGGAGTTTGGTATTTTCAAAATTGTTGGAAGGGCTGAAGAAGCAGAAAAGTCAGGGAGCTGCCACAGCCTGGATTTTGTTTTGTTTCGCTTCAAAATCACGCTCCCTCAGCTGTGACCCAGAGGTTACTGAACTACTTCTGTGACCACCTGTGTGCCCCACACTCACAAGCTGATGTCCAGAGAGTGGAACGTGGCATCTGGATGCTGAAAACCTCTCCATTCTTAGGAGTTTGCATGTCAGCTGACACCTCTGTAGAAAGACATCCTCCACCTCCCTTGCAATATCATGCATTTACATCTCATTGCATGAATGTAAATCACATCCATCAAAAAGCTAAAAATGTCCAAGAAATTTTTAGCCTTCTAGCCCCTTTTACATGAATTGGCTGGAGGGAAAAAAAGGAAGTGAAAGTGAATGCAAAGTATAATAAAGCATATTTAGCCCAGCAGTTTCTGTGCCAAGCAGTATCCTAAGCTTCTTGACGGATTAAAAAATATTCAAGGCAAGAATCTTTCCCTCAGTGAGCATTTATTCTAAGAAGACAAGAGACATATGTGAGGAGTTAAGCCTCAATAAAAGAGGGTCATTGGTATTCAATACAACAGACCACTGGTTATGGGACTGAATATACAGTTTCATGAGAATGATTAGCAGTGAGGAAATTGGCTTTGTGCTAGGTAAGACACAAACTACTTGCTTCTCTTTATTAGCTCAAACTATTCCAGTAATGAAGAGAGCACTGCTAGTATAAAGGGTTGTGTGGGGATTTAAGAATCTCCAGAATTAAAGCAGACCCACAACTTCAACAAGATCTACCTAGCTCTTAAACCAGGTGAAATCTTCAAGAGCAATTGACTGTGCAGCTGCAGTCTATCATTCCAGAGTAAGTTCTCCCCTTCCACTTGGGTTGTAGGGTCATTATAGTGAGAAAAAACACAACAAAATCTAGATTAGTAAGTAAAGCAGTAAGCAAAATTGGGACATGAAATAAACGAGAAATAAGAGTGTTCTCACAGGGAGGAGGCAAGATAAAACACCTATCATGAGAGAAGAACAATACAGGTATAAGGGATTCACTCCAAGCCCACTGACCATGGTAGGAAGCAGCTGGAAAGCTTATAAAGTAAGGCCTTACGGGCCTATGAAGTCTGCATCTTTACTTAGGCTTTGCTTCTATGTGGGAAACCATAGAGATGTTTTCTGGTTGGGAAGTCTCTTGGATCTAGCTTGAGTTGGTCCTTTGTTCAAGGTGCCTAATGGCCAGACTCCCCAAGAGCCTGTCTGCAAATGCACTCAATGGCCATCCATGGTTAACTCTTAATAGGTGGCACAAACAGACAACGGAGAGTCAGAAAAAAAGGAAAGGTACCATAAGCTGGAGGAATCTGAGAAGATGCCATTATGAACATTTACTCATATGTGACAATTCCATCATCTGTAAAGATAATTTGGAGCACAGTAAGACTTCCTCCAGTTTTAAGTAGACATTTCTTGGTTGGAAGGAAACATGAATTCTGAATCAATGTTCTGTAGTATGTACATCTCTGTTTCAGAATCACATACAATATAGGAAAAAAAATTATCTATAGGCAAATCTGTTTTCAGGATTTCTTTCTTCAGGATGTCAATCCTTTCAGTTCTTTGCCCATTTTTTTTTTAATCAACTGGCATTGACAAACAAGAAATAAAGTTTCCAGGATAACCCCATCAATGCTTATGGTTATATGACAAAATATCTTTGGAGCAAAACCAATATAAATAAAAATCCTTTAAAGGGGCTTGACTAATTTGGCATATTTATGTACAATTCAATTACAGTTTGGTGACATAAATGCTCTACTAGGGAAGGTACTTAACTAAGATTGAGGGGCTTCCTAAGAAGGCACTAACCCAGCCAGAGGAGGCCTCCTGGAAAGAGTGATGCCTACACTTTCAAGAGAGCATTTTAAAGTACTAGATTCTTCCCATAAGGGGAGAGGGCAGTAGCACATTGAGATAGTGGCATAGATTGTTCTCCCCAGGAAAGTGTCTCTGAGATTTGCATATGGATGTTTCCCTGAGGAGCCCTCTTGGATCAATACTTGTGAGTAAGGGAAGCAGAAATGAGCAAAGGGTGAGGTTGGAAGTGTTAGGCAGCTGCAAGAGAGACCTCAGCTGATCCCAAAGGGAGCTCTGAAGCTGGGGAGGTCCTTCAAAGATGCCCCGCCTGTACTGAGGCAAGAGGAGCAGGCCTTTGTAACCCCAACATCTATGCATCGTTAGATGCCTGCAGTCCAAAGGGAGGTGCAAAACTTGGGTGAGGCAGCTCCCTCCGTCAGAGGGCAGTTCCTGGGGAGGCACCCATCTGTGAGCTGCCAGCAGTTAACACTCCCAGCAGCTGGAAGAGTGGAGGATCTGGGCAGTGCCCCACAGGTGTGAAAACCCACTGCCAGCAGGTCATTGTTTGGCCTCATCAGCAGGTCCCTCTACTTCTCCATGGTAACCTGAATAAGCCATAATGTTGGCATAAGCCCTGGCTCTTCCATCAACACAGGAGCATTTATTTGGGCCTACATCTCCTAGAGCCAACCTCATTTTCACACTTTAGGCCTTTCTACCAAATGGATGTTTTGGCATGGTGACAAGTTCAGAATGGGGCTTGGTCCAAGAGATCCACCGGCCCTGAAACGAAAACTCAATTACCCCCAAGGAGAAAGATCTGTCACCCTTATGGACTCTATCAGAAAATTAATAACTTGAATTATAAAATAACTAATTTTGAAGAGTACATATACCAGAAAATTTGTATCTAGTGTTACCCTGTTCATGGTGGTTAGTATTGGGAAATTTGTATTTGACATTGTCTTAGAAACTGCTCTTTGGAAATTAGTTTCAAAGTCTATGACAAATTTTTAGGGCAGAAATATGATTATGTGGTGGAGAGAATTAAGACCTACGTAAAAGTGGGCTTGAATTCTCATGTGTAACACATATTAGCTATTTGTCCTCAGCCAAATCATTTACCTTTCTGAGGATTCTTTTTCTTTTTTTATAAGATTGAAATAATAACTACTGTCATTGGATTATTATGAGAAGTAAATGAGAGCATATACATAAGATTCTGGAACATAATAGATACACAGAAAAGGTTAGTTTCTTTATTCTTTTATTCCTCATTTCCTTTTCTTTTCTCAGTCAATGAGAGGTATCAGAAAAAGGCAACATATCTCAGGTATAAGATTTTCCTTTTTTGAAAATCTTTTTATTTTGGAATAGTTTTACATTTACAGAATTATGACAAAGTTACTACAGAGAATTTCCATATGCCCTACACCCAGTTTCCCCTGTTATCAATATCCTCCACGAGTATAATGCATTTGTCACAATTAATGAACCAACTTATTATTATGGAACAAAATCCATAGTTTATTTAGATTTCTTCAGTTTTTCCTAATATCTTTTTTCTCTTCCAAGTTTGTCTTTTTTAAATAGCCAAACATTATTTGAAATAAAATTTGGTAAATAATAGAATTTTTCAAAAAGGAGTTAATATAAATAAATAGATGAGGAAGTCTTGTGGGGCTTATATAAACTGACATTTACAGACATTTCCAAAGGAGACTTCCAGAAATACGTTAGCTCGGCAGCATCACTGGACTTGGAACATGAATTCCCAAACTAACTCTGCTAGAACACAGTGTGAATTGGGTATATACAATCGTTTTCACAAATAGCTTAATGTTAATTTCTAAATGCCCTTTCTAATCATTCTAATGTTCATCCCCTACTAATGTGAATAGCCTTTCAAATCCAAGCAAAAATAATGATGGGGACAGATAAAGGGTCACCAAAACATATTTCAGGACATTTGAATCCCAAGATAAAGTTTTTAATTGGATTCATGAGGTAAACTTTGATCTTTCACAGATAAAAGACCCCAGTGAATGACACCTCTACAGTAAATTACATCAGTCTCTTTCTTAAATTTTTAACAAACTAAACTTAATAACAAATATGCCTCAAAACTTGTTAGTAACGATGCTTACATCCTGAGAGACTTAGCCATAAATATTTGGTTTGAGGTTATAGGAGGCTGTGGGTTTTGTTGAGAGTTTGTGAAGGTGTTTTGTCTTAACAATAATACATCCCTTCTGCTGAGACCATGTTTTGAACACCATTCTCACAGGTCCTCATGTGGCCCTTTGCATAGTTAATGTGGCCTCCGTATAGAATACGCATGCTATTGACTGAGGGGCTGAAGTATTCAAATCATTCAAGCGTCTTATAGCTAAGGATTAACAAAATCTCCCTCTTCACTCCAGAGTAATTAACACATGCAGTCGTGGGCAAATCTGAGAATTGGGAATACACCTGAAATTTCATAAAGACTCATTAAACTATCAAAGATAATCCTAAGCAAAACATACTTCTATGTTTACTCCTTTGGTTTTTTCCTGAAAACAGGACTGTTTGCTGGCCTTCTGCAAAAGAATGCTCCTGACTTTGCCTTTTACTTCTACAGTAAAGAATGCATAACTTCTTTTGGACAGACATCACCTACAAATGACAAGTTCTGTGCTCCTGTGTCCCAGAAAGACAACCCTCAGGGTACAGAGCTGTTAAACTCTGGGAGCAGACCTCAGAGAAGTGGAAAACAGGCAGCCCCTCCTATTTTATTTTGTACAGAGTTCAGATTATAACTCTGTGATTTGTGGAAAGAAGAATCCCATAACCTCTATGCTCAGGCCTCTTGCATTGCCTTCTATGGCTTGCTGTTAATGAGGCTAATGCCACCTCTACAATAAACATGTCACATTGTTTTCTGACCACAACTCTATGCTTAACCCCAGTCATACAGGAGATGTGTTGATACAGCAGACACGCTTATTTGGAGGAGGGACAGGACTGCCATTGTTCTGTTATTCCTCTTAACCTTGAAATCTGATAACTTTTTTCCAACTTTTCTCAATATTTCTATTATTCAACAAAGGAAGGGACAGTAGTTAAAGAAAGTTCACAGAGAACAGAAAGGGAGGTGCAAATGGACAGATGCTATTAGTATGGAAAACCACTGAGAGAATACTCAGTAGAAGTATTATCAATTCCTGAATTTCAAGTGTTTTTAGTAACAAAGAGGCATGTCCCTTTGACCAGTTAGAATAGGGAATGGTGCCCCACTTTACCTGTTCTTGGTGGCCATGTGCAGGCTTGGATGTATCTCCATGGCTACATGCAAGAGGATACAGTAAGCTCATGGGCCCTACTTATCATGGTTCTATAATTCTTTTAAAAGAGAGACAGTCTGAATTTCCTGTTTCCCTAGCCAATAAGAGCTATGACTCCGTGAAAGCTGAGAAAGTAGAAGTGTGGGCAAGGCCCATGTAAATTCTGCAGGCTCCATCACATTTTCCAATCTTTTTAAAATAATTTTCAAGACTCATCTGTTTGTTTCTAATGCCTACAACTCAACACTAAGCCGCTAGAATAAAAGCAGTATTTAGTGGAGGTATCACCTTGGGGGTAAAGGTCATCAGCAGTACAGAAAAAAAAAAAAAAAAAAAAAAAGAGCTTCACCCCACAAGGATAGTAGAGTTCTTTCAGAGGTCAGCAACAGTGGTGCATACAGAACATGTTTGCCGTATCCATTATGTGTATCAGGGGAGCGTGGCTTTGGCCATATTTGTATGATTAAGGAGCTAATGAATCACCTTGCAGGGGCAACCTCTGAATTAGAACTGCTTGAAAGTTCCTGTCAGAGTCAGTGGTTTACAAAAATCAGCTGCTTATGTGAAGTCAATGCAATAAGCTATGTTTACTAGGAGCTTGGACTAGAATGAGTTGAAAAAATTACTTATCTAACTATTAAACTTATACATTTGTAATTTATTTATAAAAGAAAATTTTAATTTGTAGAGTATTTTTTCTTAGTATATTATCTCACAGACATAGGGCTCTATGCTTAATAACTGCTTCAATTATTTTGCAATTGCTTTATCTTAACATACTTCTCTCCAGCATTAGAAATGTTGACAATGTATTCATATTGCAAGAGACTTTTAAAATATGATACAATAAACACCTTGGCACCATAGTTGCTTACTGCCTTCAATGAATGAACTATTAATATTTAGAAATCCAATATTCGTCTCTCAGTACTAAACTAAACTTAATTGGAAACTAGAAAGGAGAACAGGTTTCCAGACGAAACTGGCCCCTTAGTTTTTAATATCTGTAAAAGTGAAACATTCCATAGAAATGCTGTCTTAGGCTTCAGTTTTGAAACTGGACTCCCATCTCTTCCAATTCTATCCATGTAATTCACACAACATCACACAGCTTCAGGCACCTCATCAGGAAAACAAGCTTAACATCTTTCTCATAGAGTTCTTTTGAGGTTTGGATAGGAAATTGCATGTGAAGGAGCCTAACAATAATGAGCATTAATTCAATAAAGATTTTTAAATCTAAATCTTTCTGCTCTAAACCTTCAACCTGTAAGAAGCCAAGGAATTTCTTGTGACCTAGAGAGGGACAGCCTCCTGACTTCACATCTTGAATCTGCTCCTCATCTCCTCCTAATCCCATGCAATATACATCATTGCAGATCACTTTAGCAAATATTTCTGCTTTTCATAGAGCTGAGACATCCATTTAATATCAAAGAAAGACCAAAGGTGTAATAGGAGTTAAGACAGAAGTTTCCTAAGAGCAGAGGATGTGACTTACTCATCTTTACAACATGGATGCACCTAGACACACACACAGAAGATGCTTCGAGACATTTGCTGTGTGAAGGCCTTTGAATGCCTAATCACATAACCTCTCTGAGCTTCATCTCTAAAATTAAATTAACAATACCAGCTACACAATGCTATTGGAAATATCAATGAGAGAATATGAAAATGTCTGCAACAGTAGTTGGGCTGTATGTGATACGTAATTTAAATCGTTGACTTGAACCTCAAGCTTTCCCTATATAACCAGCAAGCTAATAAAAACATTTTTCCTCAAATTTGTGTCTGAATCAAAATTTGTCTGTTGGACTTCCCTGGTGGCACAATGGTTAAGAATCCACCTGGCAGGAAAGGAGACGCTAGGGGCGGCGGATGAGTCTCAAGATGCTGCAAAGTCGAGTTTGCGGAAGGACAATTAAGGCTTGTACTGCGTGGCCCCACAGGGGCAGAAATAGAATCACTGGGTGGAAATTGCAGGGAGGCAGCTGGTGTCGATATAAAGAAGATTCTTCCAATCACCAGTTATCTGTCAGTGTAATGGGATGTTCCAGGAGGTAGTGAGCAGCTTTGTAGGTGTGCACATAGGGGCTGGGTTCATGCATTCAACAAACTGACCGCTGGCTATGGTCCAAACAATATGCTGGGAGTATATATCAAATAATTTTAGGTATAGCACAATACGTGCCACACAGTAAATGTTATCTAAGTGTTGTTGTTGCTGCTGTTATTATGGGCACAGAGGTGAACAGAGATGATATGGTTTCTGTCCTCAATTTTTGATTGGAGAAGGTAGACATTAATCAGATAGCACTTAAATAAATATGTATTTTAATTTGTGGTAAGTGCATTGAAGGAACCCAGATTTAAAACTAGGGGGCAAGGGAGGGTG